>JAPYZR010005867.1:0-33085 GCA_030522945.1 Trichopria nigra
AAAAATGGTTTCTTTCTAAAAAATCGCGTTTTCTTTCATAAAATGTGCCGTAACTTTTTTTGAGTGAATAATAACCAAATTTGGGCTTCGGAATCTGAACGAGGGATCATTTTTACGTCGGAAATAGTTTTTGAAAAATGTTTAAACTTTTTTTTTCATATAAAGTGAGAGCCGCAAAGTTGTGGTACATTTTGCGTCCTCTTGGTCCTTAATGGGTTAATTGGTTGCAAAATTAACAGTCAAGCAAAGTAAACGTAGGAACGCGCGTATGGATAAACCAACATGGTGATCATTTGTCTGATGGTTAACTTTCTAGAATTTGTCGAAATATATAGTAATCGATGCTCATCTTTGTTCTTTAAGTGAGTTCTATTCTTAAAGTAGGCTCTCAAATTGTCTAAATTATTTAAATTCACTTTTTTGTTACTCATTTCGTAAAATGAGCTTAAAGAGTGCGGGATTAGACGAGGCGAGATTTGGCAACGTCGCGCAGAAATAATTATAGTATACATAAATATTGACACAGTATATCGCGCAGTGTTGCCGTAGTACCGATTCGAACCGCGCGAGTCAAGCGCAAGTATATAACCGTTACAGCTATGTAGGTACTGCACAACTCCCTATAGAACAATTGATGCTGATGCTTGGATAAATTTCGAAAATAACTGAAAAAATTATAGCAATTACCTTCACACTCTTCTTGTTCCGTTTATGTCGATGTTTGTGTTCCCCGACCAATCGCCTCATGCTCATGTGCGTTTTGTGACTCACTTGAGTAGACAAATCCCTGTCATCGACGGCGTGGCGGCTGTAACTCAAGCGACGATGCTAAAAATCGTAATCGACATTGAAATTACTTGATGGGAAAGTCGGGATAAAATGAATTTGAAAAAAAAATCAAAACAAACACTATAGGTATACGATAAAAAAACGTTACTCGTTTGTAAGGCTTGCAGAGTTCTTCCGTCAGGAGGTGATGAATTTTAGCATCCGTTAAGTCTTTCTTGGATGGATTGTACTCGAGTTCTTGCAGATCGACGTTCCATCCGCTTTCTAAAAGGCTGCAGCTTGGACTGTGCGACAAAATAAAATTTTTGTTGGAATTAAATCTGGTCCACTATTTACAAACGGATGATTTTTCACTCTTTCATCGTTGAGCTTCTAGAATATAATTTGGATAATGACAGTTTTTGAAAATATCGATGGGCATACCTAGCGTGAAGCTGTCCGGTATTACTATAATTTCGAAAAATAGCAGACATGCTTTCGGTCCCACTAATGTTACCGATGGTAGATGCATTTCTTCTTATATACTCCATGGCGTCTTTCATGGTGAGCTTCGAATACGTCTCTAGAATTTTAGGTTCTGCCCCGCAATGGTTCCTTACGAGATAAGGGCGAATAAATTTGTTGTCGAACCTTTTAAATCTGAAATAGAAAAATGTCGTTTATCTTTTATTTTCAAGATTATTCGGTGCATTCTTTCATCATTCATTCATTTATGCAAAACCTTACAATTCAAAGATGGCTCTAAAAGTAAAATTAATAATCACTTTCAATTTGATGCAAAATATTATGAAGTCATTATTTCAAGAAATGTCATCGGTAAAATTCCTTTATTTTTATTTCTTCCGACAGATGTCTCTCGGACATTTTTGTCAAGACTTTTTACGAGTAGTGAACGTTACAAACTGTAAACTATAGCTGTTTTTTACGAATTAACTTAAAGTTTATGGTGAAAGATTATAAGTCCTTATTTTTAAATATATGTTTACACGTGTAGTGTACGCGTGTTTACACTGCAAAAGCATCATTCCACGTTCACATTATCCAGTAGTTTGTAAATTCTACTAACTTGTCCCGAACGTGGTAATTCCCATGTTTTCCGATAATATCTTCCACGCCAGCCATCATATGGTCCATTATCTGCAACAAGTGATAAAATGTTTGTTCTGTGTACAAGAAACTCCAAAGCACAGAAATAAAAAAAAAACTGCTTCTAAATTTAACGGGGACGAACTTATACCTCTCTCAGAGTTAAGATTTCGCGTCTGAAGTGAAATTTTTTGTACAATAAATTCGTGTATCACAAAATTGCAAATGGTGGATTCAAAATGGCGGACCAAAAAGTTATTCTACGAATCTGAGCGCAGATATTCGAAATTCAAAATGGCGGATGATTGAACAATTTTTTCCAATATATTCGACATTCATGAGTTTTCGGCGAATTAGGAAATAAGTAGGATTCATTCGCCATATTGAATTTTGCAAATTTGCTGGCAGATTCGTCATCTCAGCGACTCCGAAAATCCTAAAAATCCATTTTGTTGCGATCGAATAGCTTTGTCGTGTTTGGGTCCTCCATTTTGGTCCGCCATTTTCACTTTTTAAAATTTAAGCGAAATCGTAATCAACGATCCCGAAAACTCCCTATATAGTAATGAATTTCACCTGAACTCCACCAAACGAAAAATGCATGCCTGAAAGGGTTAATAGGAGCGAATCGACATTTCGGGAGAAATTTCTGCTGAATCCGTTAATGGCAATCTTCATTCAACGACGTGAGAAATTTAGGATGACTAGTATAGATACGGATCGTTATTGACTTTAATCATTGAATAGTCATTTTAAAATTTAGTTAATGAAGCAAAAAGGAAAACACTTGTATGTTTAATATAAGTTTAACAAATATTCCTAAAGGACGTTTCCTGTATAGATGCGGTCATTTCATGAACCCTACATATTATTTCCGCCTCTGCTTTTTATAACTGGTGGCAGTGGTGTATTTATATCCTGCAGCTGTAGATATTTGTGATGAATAAATAAAGCGAGACGAACACCCTAGTTTGAAAACATTACGGGTATTATTATATCGAAACGACATATGAATTCGGTGGAGAGAATCAAAGGAATGTCAATGGATTTGTGTATGTGGTCATTATAAATTGAGATCCGTTGGCATTTCGTGAATCTTCGTTTTGCGAGCCGCATCAAAAGTAATTTGAAAAAATCATACAACGATTAATTAAAATTTAGTATTTTTGAATTTTAGAAGAGTTCATATATAATTGGTAAGCAATGAAGGACACGCAGTAAGTCAAGAGAGTGAAAAGTGTGAATAATGTGAATGAATTGAATGACTGACGGTACTGAAGGAATTCAATGAATTGAATATAGTAAATAAAGTATAAACAGTGATAAGGAAAGTAAAGGAAAAATGTGAATGAAGCGTATATTGTACACATACATTTTAATTAAAATTGCGGAGAATTATTTTTTTACGTACCCTTTCGTGAATCCTCTCGTTCATCGTAGGTTTTCTTTTCTTCGCTCTCTTAACATTCAGGATCTTCACAAGAGGTTTAATAGTTATTCCCTGCAACGACACAACGAAAGTAATTACAATTCAAACGGTATAACAATAGTTAGTATTAATTAAAAGTACAATTTTATTCAATTGGTTTAGAAATGTCATTACAAACATATGAATATATATTATCTATTAAATGTAATGATTATCATTAATTATTATTTTCATTACCTGTACAAATACGGTAAAATATATGACTGCAATAGTCGTAGTAACAAACATTGGCTGTAACGGTACGTGCTGTGGGTCGATTAACAACACTAAGGCGAATGCAACTGCTCCCCTCAAACCACCGTACGACATTACGAATTTTTCTACTTTGTCCAATTTATGAAGTCGAAATTGATTTGCTAGCGCGGTAAGAGTAATTATACCTGAAATAATTTCATCTCGGAATTAGTCTACAGTTACAATATAAATCGTCGCAGGTGCTTGTAATATGGATGGATACATCACGTAATAGTAACGTTAGCTTAAGACCCTTATACAGTGTACCTCAAAAATTGACAATAAAAATCACAGAAATTGATTCTCTATTAAATTTCAAACCAAAAAGTCCTTTACGGATTTTTAATCCGATGCGTTGTATTTGAATAATGAGCAGTTCAAATTGACAAATCAGAGCGCTTGGGAGGCACGTGACCAAAGTTTGCCTAACTGTCCGCAACAGCTAGCGCCGTGGGAGCCGTAACGGAAGTTTCGGGCGTCGTGAGTGGTCAGTTTCAATCGCTCAGTATTCAAATTCTACGTGTCGGATCAAATTTTCGTAAAAGACTTTTTTATCTGAAATTTTATGGAGAGTCTACTGCCTTTTTAATATCTGGAAATTTAAGGGATCTATGAAGCATATTGGCTTAACTTTGTATACGTACCTATTATTCTATAGAACGAACAAAGTAGAATCGTCATCACGACGAACCACGTGTTCCAAACGTGTTTATTGTTCACGGTGGCGACTCCCAAAAACATAAAAATGATAGTTTCCGAACTGCTGGAGAGCATCTTCATCGTGTATTTGACCGTCGTGTGAGATTTGTACGATATATTTGCTTCAACGTAGTTCTTCATCGTTATACCGCAGAACGTAATACTGGAAATTAATAATCACCCGTTATTATTGCAATGTGAAATTTATAACATTTTTTTAGGTATGTCTTTAAAAAAAGTGGCGACTTACGCTAAGATGCCGGACATGTGAAATATCTCAGCATTGAGGTAGGCCAGATAAGCCATGACGAATATGAAAATAGGTTCAATCACTCGAACTTGATGTGTAAATCTTGTCACGAATCCAGTCGCAAGCCCCCAGATAACACCAATCACAGTGCCACCGACAGCGACAGCGCAAAACGACCCAAAGCCTGAGAGAATGTCGGTGTACGTTATTTTCGATGAACCCATTTCGCTGTACGTCTCAAACATATGATACAGCACCTTTAATGTGAAATATAATTTTACGTTAAATAACATATTTCTTTTTTTTAATGTCCCCTTGATCAATATTTTTTTTTTCTAATTTCTTCAATCATCGAAAGGACATGAAGACTAATGTAGGCATTTTTTATTTCGAAACGTGTTAACACATTTAAATTTTATGTATTCTCTCGAATAATATATTAAAGAGGATATATTGATTCGTTGTAAACTGGTACGATTTCACTGTTTCCTTCATATAATACCGGTATTTACATTGTCAATATAACAGAAAGGATTCAAATCGGATATTGAACACCTACACCTCTCAATATACTGTCGCGACAGATTTCTCAATATATGAAATATTATATTTCTGAATAGATTCGCAATAATAAAGTAGAAATACATCAGTGACGACTATTCCGATCAATTATTATTTTTCAACGAATAAAATTCTTTTAAAATTTTATTTCTTATTAATTAATTA
This sequence comes from Trichopria nigra, assembly GCA_030522945.1. NCBI lineage: Eukaryota > Metazoa > Arthropoda > Insecta > Hymenoptera > Diapriidae > Trichopria > Trichopria nigra. The sequence continues at coordinate 5,274 of JAPYZR010005867.1, forward strand.
TATTTTATTGTGTCTGCGATTAATGTCTATAAATTGACAAAGATGATCATACTTACGACTGTAACAGCATCGTTCAAAAGGCTTTCTCCAAATACAACTATATACAAGATTTCATTTACATGTATCTCTTCAAAAACTGCCAACACTGCAACTGGATCGACGGCACTAACCAATGCGGAAAATAGGAGCATGTCGAGGAGTGGCGTTTCGCAATTAAAAATACCACTCATGCCCATCGCCCATAACGATGCACCTGAAAACAGAAACAAGTATTTTTTGTTGTGTTGTTATAATTGTATACATTTAACTCTCATTGATATATATAGGCTGAATTTTTTAAGACGGAACTTATTAGGGAATCGCATATTATAACCACAATGGCATACATCATACGATTCATGGAATAAAAAAAAGTACTTAACACAAAGGATTCGAGGTATTTATTTTTTATTTCAGTTGTACGTCATTGAGATGGGTCTAAAGTAGAACAGTTACCGCTTGCAACCAGAAAAATGTAAATTAAAAATGATTGAAACGTGTTTTTCGAAATTTAGGCTTTGCAAGGGTAATTCTACACAACATATGCATGACAAAAAAAAAATACCGATGAAATTGATTGTTAATTGAATGAGGATTATCCGAAATAAATTATTTCCGTTGAAATTAAGGGATAATAATTTCCGACAGTCCTTATTCAATTTTCAATTAATGTTATCAGCATTTTTTTAGAGATTGTGAATATGTTATGTAGGATCACCCCTCCAAAGCCCGAATTTTGAAAAATCGTTTTAATTATTTGTAATTTACACTTTTAATTTTTTTGAGGATAGGTTGGTAACAGTTCTACTTTAGAACCCCTTTAACCGTGGCCCAACATGCGATTATCTACGTTCGGTTTTGAAAATCTCACCCGGTACAGTAATAATTATAAGTGCAGTTTAAGAATTTCATCCTTAGAGAGAAATTTCTACTCCAATTCATACGAACTGTACTAAAATTTACTGTAAAAATGAGTGAGTTCTTTTAAAATGGAATTTTCACTCTATTTTATACTTTGAAACAATCAAATAAAAGAATAATAATTAAAAAAATCGAATAGAATGAATAAAAACTTGAAGGACAGTCTCTAAATTTCGTTCCACTGAAAATCACTTTAACCCCATTAAGTCCCAAGTGCTGTCAATTTTCAATAAATTTTCATATTTTCTGTATACCACAAAAAATTTTCGACACGTGATAAAAATCTTAAATGTTATATATATATATATACATTTTTTTTCTCGAAAACTATCAACTTTTGAAAAAATATCAGATAACATAGAAAATGCTTACAAGTAATCAAAGAATACACTCCAATTTTCTTAGAATGTTTCGTAAATTTTTTTTTAAATTAAAAAAAAATCAGAAAAATTCCAGTGTATTAACCTTCTAGATGTTGAGTTAGAATGACCTGAATATGTTTGTACTATCCGGAAATGAATGTGTGTATACCACAGATTTTGATGTAAAAATTTTAGATCTACAAGTTTTGCAGTGGAAAAAATCGCATTTTTGCACAAAATTATTAAAGATAAAGATAATATGAAAAAAGTAATGGATGAAAATACGTTGAATGAGTATTGAGGACTTAGTGGGTCAATAAAATAAGGTTCGCTTTAAATTAGTGCATTAAATCAAGCTGCCGCTTTACTAATCACCAATTTACAGTAAAAACCACTTCTTTAAAGTATTTTTCACCGTATAGCAAAATTTATTATAGAGCAATTATATATTTTTAGTTGAAAACTCTCCTTATATTTAATACATTAGAGACAAAAAAGGGAAAATCTCAAATGAAAAATTTAGAATAAGATTTTAGGGTTCTTTCTTAATGAATACAAATATTCGTGTAATATGTCTCTATTCTTTCCAGCACATCTGTGTTGTCCTCGACAAATCGACGCCCTTTATCGTAATTTTCGTAGTTTTTTAACGTTTCGTAGGATTTTTTAATTGACAATAAATTACATTATTATTATATGTTCTGTTTTCGTACATTTCAACGTTTATTTGGGTCGATTTCCATTAATTTTTCTCTTGATTTCGTTCTACTTCAATTTTAATAATTTTAAGAAAATAGAAAATGTTAAATTTTCATTTGTTTATAGTAACTTTTAAAATAAAAGTTTCTTTCTTTTTTATTTAATCGTCAATTGAAGATTTCTCAACATTTTCTTATATTGTTTTTTTTTTCATTTTCATAAATTTCAAAAAGTTTATTTTTAATAGTTTTTTGGCATGATTTTAAACATATTATTGATTCCATTCATTTTTAATAGTTTCGTCAGTTTTTGATGCCTTTTGATTCTATAATTTCTTCTCGAATGATATCAAAACTTTTCGACAATTTTCATGGTTTTTCATAGACTTTTTTCTATTTTTATTCGCATTTGCAATAAATATACTCAATTATTTCTCGCACTTTTTTATTTTACTTAAGTCACATTTTTTTAATATTCGTGGTTTTGCAGTTTTTTTCATTTATACGACGATTAAAATGATTTCTTATTACAAAACTATTTCGCACGATAGGATATAGATGCTCGCTCAATTTTTTATTTACAGTTCGAGTGGTGGGGGGAGCTGGAAACTGCCATGCCCTACTATTTGTTTGATTTATCGAAAAATAATTTTCCTTGTTGATACATTTTTTGTTTCATCGATTGTATCTAATCTGTATTTTCAGATGATTTTTATATTTAATTTAGTCATTCTGAAACATTATTGTTGATCAATGACCACATTTTCAATATATGTATTGTCTATACACTAATAACTTACATTGTATATTATGTATTGTCTATAATTTGTATAATGACATTTTTGCTTTGCAGATCATCTTTCTGAATCCTAATCATTCAACTTTTTTCCTTTTTTAGTTGTATTTCTGATTCTTTTAATAAAATTTATTGCACATTTATACATTTTTATCAACTTTTTATGAAATAATTGTAAACACATTCATCTTATTGTATTCTCGTTTCACATTCATATACATATGAACAAGTACACTTCTTATATACACTTCTCAAGAATTTATCTTTATATATTTTTGTAGAAATGTATTTTGTTAGTAATAATTGGGAGAGAGCCAAAACTCAGTTGAAAGAAATCAATTGATTGGTGATAAAAATGAGCAAATGAGAACTCTATAGTCAACTATTTGACATTTAGTGATTTCATTTTATTGTGATTGCACTATAATACATATATATCTCAAATGGATAATATGTTTTATTTACATAATTTTTTAATATATATTCTTATATCATATAAATTGTATAAAAGCTTAAAGTTATAAAGTTGCAACTTATTTTCTATATATAGTCGAATTTACTGACCTATCGAAAGCGTATTGAATATAGTCCCAACTACGGCGAATAATAAAATCGTTCCCAGATGATCAAAAAATAATCTGTTCGGCATGAAGTAGCCAGCATCGAGAATGATTGGCGGTAGCATGTACAGGAAGAAAGTATCCGGTGTTAAAGGAGATACGTGAACACTGCTTGCCTGGAATAGCAGGAGTCCAACGACGACTCCTACCACTATCAACAGGCATGATTCAGGAAATATTTTACTTAGTCTTGGGGCCATATGAAAACCTGAAAAACGAAAATTTACATTTTTACATATTTAATATCAGAATAATTGTAGATTTGCATTCATTTATCAATTTAAAGTTAGAGGATAAATTGAATATTACATCCATCTTTATGCCGCTTGCGAGAGAAAGTGGCGAGTAGCGCCACCTTGTAGTGAAAGTAGATACTAGGTCGAGTAGCTTAAAAATGAGTCGAATGTTTGATATATCGATATATATTGTTGATGAAATAAGGCTGTTGTTGTTGTTTATATTAACAAAATGTTTAATAAATGTTGTATGGGAACTGAGAGTATACCCTTTTATAAAATAATATATAATTATTCTAAAATTCTAGAATGGTAAAAGCTTCCAAGGCATGTATAATCGAAATATGGTGATTCCGTCGACGACCAACGCGTTTTAATCTAAGTTGGGCACGTCTTAATGTCGATACCAACTTGTAATGGATGTACGAAATTTGCCTCGCCATAAATTAAATTCTGATACTCGTAAAATTTGAGCAAGGATGTAACTTGCTCCAATATTTTATTGCACACATAAGGTTTGAGAATGTGTTGAACTTGCCATGATTCTATTGACAATGAAATTAAATATATAGCCTTGGCGTTGGCAATGACCCAGACCTTGTTCTTCAGTGCTTCACTCGTGCATGCACGTGACCCATTCGAAAACTTTTCCATTGTGTCGAAGACCATTCGCGGAAAACAAGTCATATTTCCATAAAATATCTTTGAAATTGAATTCGAATGTATAGCAGATGAAGCTTCACTCTATAAAAGCGTTTTGAAAAATTAGCTCTTGTACATGTGTGATGCGAAACATTCCCCATCCCTCCATTATTTTTGTAGACTTTCTTTGTATGGTTTTCATTAGCGTGCACGAGAACTGGATCAATAAATGTAAGATTTGAACTCGAGATAATTTGTTCTGAAAATAGTGAAATTTTTGTTTCGCGTTTTAATATACGCGGCCTGCGACGAATGGTTTAGAAGACAACCTGATCATTCGTCGACGTTAAATCATAACAGTTTCTATTAAGGTGGTGTTAAAGTAGAGCAGTTACCGACCTAACCTAAAAACAGGAAAAGTACAAATAAAAATGGATTGAAACATTTTTTTAAAATTTAGGCTTTGGAAGGGTGATTCTACATATCATATACAATCCCCAAGAAAATATCTAGGACATTGATTCCCAATTAAAAGAGGAAAATCCGAAATAAATTATTTTCTCTTAAAAAATTTATTTCGGATAATTCTCGTTTAATTTTGAACCAATTTCAGCGGAATCTTTTTTAGAATTGTATATGTTATGTAGAATCACCATTCCAAAGCCCAAATTTTGAAAAAATGTTTCAATTACTTTTTATTTATACTTTTATTGTTGGAAAGCTCGGTCGGTAACTGTTCTACTTTAGAACCACCTTATAAATTAATTTTGATTTTATTTTACTTCATTTGTAGCACTGTATATATGCTGTATTCACGAATACATAACGCGTGTATTGTACGTCGTTATGTTTGCAAGCCGCTTTTCATCTCGTTAATATTGATCGCGCATAAAATGTAAACGTCCATAAATTAAATTTCTTCCTCTATATATATATTCTGGTAGAATGGCACTAAGCAGAAGACGTTCGCTTTGCTGGAGAGTAAATGACAATTCCTTTATCGGTCTTACAACTACACTCTCTGAATATAAGAATAACTAATTTTCTCATTGTGGAATGAATATCATGATAAATGTTACTGAAGAAGTAGAACATTCATTATATGAATATCATTCAAGTAAAAGAGTGTAATTTATTTCTTTAATTACGAATCAATTTCTACCAGGGAAAGCTGCGATAGATTTTGAAAAAGAAAACTTGTAGCTTTCTTTTGTAATTTGCATTTTTAGGTTAGGAATTGACGTTATCGACGGGGTCGTTTTATAGATGGCCTTTGAGAGGAAGCTAAAACTACATGGATTTTCAAGTCCCAATCTACTTTAGGGTGCTTTTCACCTTTCTATTAATGAATTCATGTCAAATTTCAATGAAAACAATTCACAATTGGTCTAGAATTTCCAAAAATAAAAATGCAAATGGTAAAAGTGTAATGTTAATCTTAGTTTCTGTTAATTGTAATAGTTTAGGTTAGGCTTTGGCTTAAATAGGCATCTATAAATAGTTGGATCGGTATTTTGGGGAATGTTTTCGTTTACCGACGTTCCTTATTACAGAGACAAATCATACATTATATAGCCTTTTCATTCTCAAACAGCAGAAACAAAAATATGTTTCATCATCAACGGATGAATAATGTAACAAAAAGAAACATCATATATTATACTTAATTTCTGTTTTCTTCTTTTCTACAGAAAATATTGTACTTTCTGTACTATAAGTTCATGTAAACATGAAATATTTTACGTCCAAAACACACCCTTGCCGTGTATAAATCAGTGTTACGTCACGTCACCGTTTCGATTTCTATGATTTAATGAATTATGGAAACAAATTCAATCAGTGTGTTGGTTTTTTCAATACAGCATTTCAGTAACTTTTACTCCAACAGGCCGAAGTTTAACTCCAATTTTTTGTCCAAACGATGAAAATTTTAATTTTTATAAGAGTTTAAATGATAAATATATGCCATCAATATATACTAGAATTAAGAAAAAAAAGTCATCCTTGATTCCATTATCTACAGACTTATACGACCAGCGTACTCAAGTACATTCGTGTTCAATATCTATCTTGATGTAAACAGATCGATACTTGTAACGTTCAATTATAACGTCCAAGAACCGAACCTATAGATTGGCATTTCTATCGCCTTTCTTCAAGTGATCAGGCTTGAAGTGTACGTTGAATTATTGGCAAGGTACGTCAGCTTTAATATTGAAACTAGTTATTGAAAATTTCATTCATTTATTCAGTTAATTGAGATGTCAAATGGCTATTTTTAATTACTCGACGATATCATTCGACGAGATCTACTGTCCAGTCAATAACGACGTAACAATTATGTAACATTAATGTAACATTTATGTAACCACGATAAACCACGATATATTTGTTATTTAATTAATTGTTAATTGTTTTTTTTCGCTGATGGGTACACAGATTTGGGGGAGACGACGGAAAGTTTTCTATGGACGTCAAGTTTAAATAAACAATTTTGTAAAATCAATTGATTAATCAATATTTTAGGCTAAGGGCGCAGGCGCATTCCTACGAGGTTCCATATATGCGATTCTATCTCAATTTTATGCAGAAAGTTTCAAGGGATTAAAGACTAAAAGGTAAAGTACATTTGCGGTCGGCAAAGCGCATTTATAATTCGTTCTTATAAAAATTGAGTGGTAAATTTTTTTGACGTTAATCCTTGCTCTTGTATTGAACATTTCATGCTTACTCTATATTTTTGGAGAAAAAAATGAAAGTTTTCTTTATGTCAAGCCTGAATTTTACTCTTTTCAATAATGACATTCGCCACGTTTAAAAAGAGTGAATTTTCCACTTAAGTGCAATTTCAATACTGAATAACTCTAAAAACAGAAAATTTTCACTTTGAAAAGGATGAGTAAATCGATCTTTTAACCCTTTGAAGCATACATTTTTCTTTACACGGAAAAGGGCTGAAATATCTTACTCGGGGGTTTTTGGGGTCGCTGATCACGCAAATCTGACGTCAGATTTGCAAAATTCAAAATAGCGGATCCAAGATGGCCGACCGAAATATAAAAAGTTGCTCCATCTGAACGAAATTTGTTACTCGGGGGTTTTCGGGGTCGCTGATTACAAATCTGACGTCAGATTTGCAGAATTCAAAATAGCGGATCCAAGATGGCCGACCGAAATATAAAAAGCTGATCGATCTGAACGAAATTTGTTACGAAATTTGAACGCCATCTTGGATTCGCCATTTTGAATTTTGAAAATCTGATTTCGGATTCGTAATCAGCGAACCCGAAAACACCTAAAGTACCCAATTTCGTCATGATTGAGTGACGTTTTCGTCTCAGCATACATTTTTTGTGAAAAAATCCATCAAATTTACAATTTGTTTATTATTTTCAAACTTATGAAGCAAAAAATTGCTAAAAAATTGTTATAGATCAATTTCGTAAACTTCTTATAGAATAAAAATTGAGGTACTCTTTCGTCTGGATTGAATGTTTCACTCGAGCAATAGTGAATTGTCACTCATTTATGAGTGAGAGACTTTCCATTCACTTCATATATTGGTGAGTTTTTAATTTTAATTTCAAAGATATTTTCTTCTTTCATTAACAAATTTAGGGCTACGTGTTTTTCTAAAATATTCTACGATTACCAGTGCTAAAGGTCATAGATTGAAATGTCACTCTTAAAGAGTGAAAATTAAGCCACTCTGAAAAATAGTGAATTTCACTATAAATGTGATATTTCACACTTTCTGGAGTGAATGAATATTTGGCTGTACATTAGAGTGATACGAAGAATTTACACCACAAACAGAGTGAAATGTCACTCTTAAGGAGAGAAAATGCGTTCCTTTAAAAGTGTGGCTTAATTTATTACTCTTTGTAGAGTGAAATTTCACTCCTAAAAATTTGGAGAGGTCATTTATAATTTCAACAATTGGTAGTTTGACAAGTGTGCAAAACCAAAAAAAAAATCAAATAAATGTCGTGTCAGATAAAAATAGGTAAATTAAATAAAATCAGTAGTATTGCAATGATCGATATACAAATGTCTGCCACACGAATTCACAATCTTTTCTCGAATAAGTCGTTCTATTTTTGAAAACTTTAAGAATTCGTACAAAAAGAGTATCTCATAATGGACGAATTCCAAGTACTCTGAGGAATTTGAAAAATTGACATTTTTCAGAACTGAAAATATTATATTTAAATCTAAAAAATTTTAAATAAAGGGATATCTCGGAAGTATAGAATATCCTTCACAAAATAATGAATTTCATAATATTACGAAGATTTTTTATAATAATAACAATAAAAATAAGGCAATCTCAAAACCGTTTTGAAAGATCTTAAAGTTGAAGTGAAACAATTTTCAAAATATTCGTATAGTATTCTGAAAAATGATTACGATTTTAATAAATCAATCGGATTTCAAGAAATTCGTAATATTCATAGGCAATCAAAGCTTCCTGAATAAAAACCCGCAGAATTCTCGGAAAATCATAGAATTCTTATAAATTCTTATAAAAATTTGTATACAATTCCAAAAAAAAAAAAATCGTTATTTTTTCTAAAATTTTAAGAAACTTTAAAAACGCAGCATTCTAAAAAGAAACGTATGTACGTTAAATTTCTTGAAATTTTTCAAATTTAATGTAATCTATCAAATACCGAAAAAAAATATTCATGGAATATGAGAATTATAAGAATTTCCTTACATTTAAAAATTGTAAAAATTGTTTAATTTCTTAACAATAAAAGTTTACATATCATATTCTAGTTCAAGATTGCAATTTAAAAATATAAATTTTAAGAATTCTAATAGGCAGGAATGATTAATTGGATGTTAATACTCCTATATGACAGAATAAGGCTAAGCGCCACTTAGATTATATGAAACGTCTATATAAATCCTAACCATATAATACATGGAGATTTTGAAAATTCGAGGCAATTATTTTACAATTCAAAATTTCTTGCCGATTTTAAATGCAAAACTGTTTGAGATGTTTTTATTTTTATAATTCCCCTATGTAAAAGACTGAAAACATTTTTCTTTTCTGAATTCTATGAAGGCCATCGGCATGAATGTAGGTTACACTTGGTAATCGGACGCGATAGATGGTTCAATCTATACACCTGCATTCTAGCTATTGAATAATACAATAAGTAATCGAGTCGAAAAAAAAATATCGAATAGGTTCGATTTAACGATAAAAAGTTTAGAATTGCCATCCTTCTTTTATTTTGTGTTGGTGAAGTGGAAAAGAAGGGTCCCCGAAGTGTTCTCGAAGTGTCCAAAGAGTATAGATAAGAATTTCCATAAATATAAATATTTTAGTGTCGATTTTATATTCCTTTACATAAACATTTTTCAAAGATGTCCAGAGTCATATCCGACAATCAGTTGAATTACTATAGGAAAAAAATATTCCTAACAAGATTTGAGTGTACAAAAGTTGACGGAATTATGGTAATGTACGAATCAAATGATTTAAGAAAAATGAACAGTTTCTAAAACAAAACAAGACATATCATGTATTTCGTAATTATTTTGATGGTCTTTCTTGTGAAAATATTCGCTTCACCTATTATTACAGGGTGAGATTAAAAAATCGTTTAATATTTTTTAATTTACATTTGTCGAAGTAAGGACCCTTTTTAAGATTCTGAAAAAATGCATAAACAAAGGTTCAATATATAGCCTTTATGGCAGTATAGTTGAAATTTTGGATATAGATCGGTTTATAATTAAAACATCGATTTTAAAAATTGTAAAGAAATAGAAGTCCCCTGATTAACGTGTAAACTGCATGTTACAGGGGACTTATTGTATTTTTTCAAATTCAACCTCGATTATCTCGCTCAATTTTGCTCGAAATAAAACATTTTTTTTTTTCATTTTTAAGGTAATTTAATGCTCTACAAAATGCGTTTATCGACATAACAAAAATTCAACCTCTAACTACAAATAATGACCGAAAAATGTCGGCAACGTTTCTACATGTTCCAAAATAAAAAAAAATTCTGACATTAAGAAGACAATAAAATATATAGTTAATGCGACTATACTTTATTATTTTTCTTTCAGAATATACTCTAATACCCATATTTCAAAAACCTGTGATAAGCGCAGTTGCCCGCAAAGCCATTTTTTCTTTTTTAAACCAAAAAAACTTCACATGCGTTCTTGAAATTCGGATAAAGATAATGAAAAAAAAAAAAAAAATATCATTCATATTAGATATTTTATCTAGAATTAATTCCTGAAAATTTTCTCGTCTTGTTTCGATGTAAACAATAGACAGCTGTAAATTGATACTATAACAAAGCCATCCGAGTCGCATGTTATTTTCAAAATAATTATTCTATACGTATGTTTCATTGTTGTTGAAAGGGAAAACTTTTGAAGTGATGTATATCTTTATGCCTTTTAACGTATATCGCATTTCATAATAACTTCAAGGTCACTCCCTGGTTTATATCAACCAAACCGAAATGCATAAAATTCACAAAATGTATGGTATAATGGAACCCAGTTATTGACGTGACCTAGGCACGCGAATATCTTCAATTGGATGGTATACAATACATCAAGTTCACTATAGCTTAAAGGAATGTGCGTTTACTTTAGGGAATATCTCTTGAATTCAAGTTTTGTCAAATCAAATTGCAGTTTTTGACTGTTTACATAATTACAAAATATTTAACGTGGTTTTAAAAAATTGTATAAATATACGTTACATAGCAAAATCCTGGTTTAAAATTAGGAAATGGAAATCGGCACCCATCCCTACTGAAAATTCCCATATGGGATCCCACGTGGGAATTTTTTAATCAAAAAAACTTCTAGGATATTTTTAAGACAATTTTAAAAAAGAAAGAAAAATATGTTTTATTGTAATAGATGTCTATTAAAGTTGTATAATAAATATCCCAAAATTTTAATCATTCCAAAAACCAACATTTTCGTATACGAGATTTCACGTCAAATTCCCACATGCGTGGGATCCCATATGGGAATTTTCAGTAGGGGTCGGCCCTCGGAGAGCTCCAGTAGCCAGGGGTGAATAAAATGTTAAGGGCTTCGGGACTAACATTTGTTTTAGACAATACAAAAAAAGTCTCAAAGCAAAATAAAAAAAAAAAAAAACGTTTAATATTATATGTATGCTCAAAAAATGTATCAGTAACAAAAAGGTTAGTAATATATATTCATATTATATATCTTTTTTTATTTACAAATTTTATTGTCTGGATAGAAAATTAAGTTAGAGATACGTTGCGTTAATTTAAGTTCTTCTTTTGTCTTTAATGAGGGATTTTTAATGACTTTTGAAAAAGAACGATGCAAATCTGACAGCAATCACATGGCTTTTAATGTCTGGTTAATTCGTTGCAAACGCCACACATGATCACTAATGTGATATAATCTGTCACAGTTCACTAGTCATCGTGTAAATAAACACATATAGATGATAATTGCCTTAATAAGTATAAAATATAGTACATATATATTATAATTAATACACTATACTAAAATTTGTAGATAAATACATTTTCAACTGATTCTTAACAATTAATATATTAACAGCAAACGAGGAAGTTTTAATGGGAAATTAAAATCAATTTAAGGGAATATTGATAAATTTAATTTTGAATAGGAAATAATGCAAATTCGAAACATGAACTCGCGATTAGAATTCCGCCTCACAATCAGTACTATGTCAATGAATATAGACGAATAATATACAAGTCCTCAGCATATATAAGTATAGGGAAGATGGGATTGGGGAGAAGAAATTCGTCCTACTGTTTAACAATGGTAGAGTACTTTTGTAGAGTAGACTATGTTCGATGTATAAATTATAGATATTATATTAAATTTATAGAAAAGTATAAACTTTAAATTGCTAAAGTAAAGCTATACTTCGGTAGCAGAGTATATACAAGTTTTTCGAAACACTTTTTAATAGTTAAAAGTTTCCTCCCGTAAAACAGTATAGGTTTAAATCGTACTCCAAGAAATGTATGCAAAAATGGTCAAATCAAAATATTCACAATTTTCAAAAAAAAAATTGATTATTTCAAGATCTTACTAAAACAGACTTTTATGTAGTTGATAATATTAAAATATATTTTTATTTTTAGTAAAGCATAAAGACCTATATATAACCAGTAGCATTTTCATAATTTTATTTCACTAGAAAAATGTATTTATTTATTGAATGAGAAGATAGTGAAAATATTGAAATTCTTTCCAAAAAAGTTGCATATATACCTTAATACTGATATAAACATAAAAATAATGCCTCGATATTAAAATATATATATGAAAGATAACAAAAATTGAATGTTTATTAAAGAAAATTGATAAAAATTCATGAAAGCTTTCAAAATTGGCACAATAGCTAGGTAAAATTGAGAAAAATTAATTAAAAAAAAAAAAAAAAAAAAAAAAAAAAAATAAAAAAAAAAAAAAAGAAAAAAAAAAAAAAAAAAATAAAAAAAAAAAAAAAAAAAAAAAAAAAAAAAAAAAAAAAAAAAAAAAAAAAAAAAAAAAAAAAATGGCAATTTGGCAATTGTTCTTAAAAATTCATAATTACAAACATTTCGGAAAATCGAAAGAAGTATATCAAATTTTAAAAATTATGTAATTATATCAAGAAAATTGCCACCATTTATCAGGAACACATTATCATTATCACAAAAGTGGTAAATAATTTATGAAAATCTCAATTAAAATATTAGAAACAATTTGTGACAAGTGACGCAGGATTCAGCAACACGAAATAATAAAAATTGACATGATTTTATAAAATATTTTCAGTTTCTTTTTAAAACTATTTTCATTTAGCAAGTGTATAAAATAATTAACTGAGTAACCGGTGCAAATACGAAGAAATTATATAACAAAACAGACATATAATTGGCCAAGTTGAGATGAACTCGTATCAAAGCTGTTTAGATAATTGTCGGCAATTAACAAAAAATAATTCACGAAAAATAATTCTGGTGCATTCTCTAGACAAGTAATTTACAAAAAAAAAAAAAAAAAATTGATAAAAATGATGATGGTATATTATATTAGCTGACGTCATATTCAAAATTTATTGATGATATAAAAATAAAAAGTACAAAATTAAAAAATGAAGAAATGAAAATCATAATTAACAAAAATCATGAAATAATTTGTGACATTCACAACTATTTGTGAAAATAACGAAGATTTTGTAAAATTTGAAAAAATTCAATAGTTTACCATAATTGCCCTAGTAGAAAATGAGTCCACTTATTTTGGCTAGTTTCTATCCAGTTTCCTTTTTTACCATGTTAAATGTTTCTACCAGGGTACATGAAATCAATGATTTTAATTGAGTTGATTTCATTACAATTAACATTGATTTAATATGATTGATAAAAAATGACCAAAATTGAAATAAAAATTTATCAATATTTTTGAAACACAATTAAAAAATATTGAAGGAAATACAAAATAAACTTTATAACTCTATAATAATATTGCAAACTTTACAAATAAACTTGACACGATTTACAAAGCTTGAAAAAAAAAATTTAACGACTTCGCCATTCACGTTTCAAAAATTTATGACACGTCAGATTTTACACCTGCAAGTAAGCATTCTTCCCATATATTGTACATATTTTATTGTCAGGCGTGACATACATGTTATTGCGAAAATAATGGTTCAACGTTTTTTCAAATGTTTCAATCCTTCATTTTATTTACACTTTTCCTGTCTTGAGGTTAGGTCGGTTCTACTTCAGAACCCCCTTAAACCTCCTTGAAAGGAACAGTGATTCTTAACAATGTTCATGAAGTAGTAAAAAAAAAAAAATTCAACGATATCCTTTATGAATAAATTGCACAATTATTAAAATAGAAATTAATTTCTTAATTTAAATCTAAAGTTATGAATCACACGATTTGATTAATTTTCAGAAGATTACGGGAGGGGCTAAAACACGCTGTTTATCCAATCCAATTGAGAAAGTAGTGCGAATCATTTCGAGATGCACTTTTCCTATAGCTGCCTCGACCTCGTTTAATGCATTGCAAATAGAAGAGGATATACTCTTTACCCGTGGGACTTGAGAGTGTAAGAGGAAAATAACATTTGGACTGTGTCTGGACTGCATCGAAATCGTACACGTAAACATAGTGGTAAAACGATCACAGTCGTTTCTCGTGACGTGATACATAAGCTTCAATAAATGCAGACATAAATTTAGTATATTTAAAAATGCAGTGTATTTTAAATATGGCGAATACATAAGGATTTTTAACCATAAAAAAAAATTTTTTTTTCGCGTTCAAATTTATAAAATATGGATCGATCAATTTTTGTTTCCTTTATATATAGGGTTCTGTTGAAATTGGCACCGATCTGTTTATATTTCATAATGCTCCTATATCCAGTTGCAGCAGAGCGGGAGGCTTTTAAAACTGATGTCGAAAAGTCGTCATTTTCCCTTGAATCAAGGTAGATTTTTACGCGCATTTACACAAGACTTTTTTCGCCATCCCGCAGTTGGCAAATAGCCGACACGCCGCTATAAATGACATTAAAAACCATGTGTTATCGTTTCGAGGAGAAAACAGCACGCGACACGTGCGGGATGATTTTTTGCACATGACACGTAATGATACTATTGTCGCAGAGATATTGTACGCACTTTTATTCGACGCACAATGTGGCGAGGATGCATTTTTTAAGAGATGAATTTCATTTTTTTTTTTTTTTTTTTTTTTTCTTTTTAATTGACTACTGCTTTATGACGTTTTGAATCTCATTTGAAACAAGGAATCTCATTATTTCTAAAACAATAACGAATACTTTTGGACTGTTTTATTTTATAAACATAGAACATGTTCTTTGATTCAGTTTGTACAAAGGAATTTCTTTCATATACAGCGATGAGATGTTATATTATTTTTTTAAATGGAGGTTTATTAAAAACAAAGAATGTATTAACATTTATACGCATTTGTAAATAAATAAGTATGAATAAAAATTCAAATAGATTGACTGAATTTTTTTCTTGAATTTCCAAATTTATCGCAATCGATTTGTTCGATATATATAAGATATGTCTTGCACACGCCGTGCATAGATCACCTTCTGTACGGAAAAAAGATATCTTTCGGCAAATTCGATCAAACCTTTATTTTTATCAATCGCGAAGATACACATTATCTCTAGGCTATTTATAAATCTTTGTTTACAATATTTCTGCGCGTGCAAAAACAGCTCATTTGGCCAAGTTAATATAAATTATAGTTGATCCTTTTTTAAATTTGTAATATGTGAAATTCTTTTGTTTAGGATCTAATAATGTGGTTTTTCATTATAAATAAAACAAAACCTTTAACGTTTCGGCCGAACATTGTGGCTCTATTCAGAAATAATTTTATTGTATCTAAAAATTATACAAAAAGAAAAAATATATATACAACGAAAAATAGTACAGAAAGTTGATTGAAATGTTAAATGTTATTATAGTCAGAACTTTCGCTCGAATGATTGAAGTGGATTGAAATAAAAAAAATAAATAAACGGAAACGCTTTTTGAAGTTAACATTTTTCATATGTCGGCAAATCCACTAAACCTTTAACTATAGTCAGTCTAAAAAAAAACTATTTTTTTTTTATTCATTAGATTTGGATGCAACTCGATGCTTGGAGGTGTTTGAGATCGCTGATCATGAATCATAAGTAAAAATGTACATAAAATGCGATAATTGTTGAAGTATCGAGTTTCGAATGCAAACATTCGTTATTTAGAATTAACAATTTCTATAAAATAAGGCATAAATGAATTAATCATTCAGTTTGTTAAAATAAGTTAACTCTTTTTCAAACCTCTATATATTTTTTCTTTATAATAGCATAAAATTCATATTGTTTTATACAGTGATAACGAATATTAAACATATTTAATTAATTATATTAAATTATAACTTTATTTTCATTCATTTTTATACAGCGATAAAGTTAAAAGTTCTTTGGATTTGCCTATATATGTGTAATGAATTCGCTTTTGTTCATTTTTATATATGCATAATAAATAACCATAAATTCTCCTGAATACAAATTTGGGAACTCTTAACATAAGATAATATACATCTCAATTCGAACGTATTGAATTCATTGTTTTTTTTACAATTTCTAAATTAAAAAATAGATTAAAAACATGAAATTCCGAAGTCAATATACATTTCCCTTAATTACTTACTTTAGAAAGAAATTTACTTTATTATGTTCCAATTTAGAAATTAATTATTATTACAATATTTTAATTTGTTTTAATAGAGAACTATGAAATTCAGATACTTGAACATTAATTGAAATGAAAATTAAAATTATATTCAATTGAATATAATATCCGTGTTTTTTTTTTTTTTTTTCTTTTCTCTAAAATATACAACTTGCAAATTAATGAAATTTTGTCAATATCCATTTGTATCCAGAATCATGATTTAAAAATGAATTTATTATTTAATCTTATCCAAAAACCATTTTTAGACATTGAAAGAATATGACTCTAAAATTTTCTTATAAAACATTGAATTCAGAATGAATTTTTTTCAATAATGAAATATGGCGAATTCGCACAATAAAAAAAAGACTTTAATAATTTTAAAACCAAAATTATATCTATTGAAAGTCAACTTTAACGAATTTATAGTGTCATTTTAAATAAGAAATTCATATATAATGTAGTTGTGAGTATATGAATGAATATGAGTACGAAAAGTTTGAAACGAATTAAAGCAATTATTTATGCAAGTATTCCAATTAAATCCATTATTATAATCCGGAAATAGTTTTTTAATTTCAAATTTAATTTCGAAATATTATTTGATTAAGATGCGTAGAAAACGTAGAATTTAATTTACTTGGCATTATACTTTTGAATTAAAATGTATTGAAATCTATTGGGCCGAATCAAAAAATCCAATTCATCTACCACGAAGCGAATTCATGTTAATACATTCCAATGCATTTCAATCCTCAAAAATATTTATATAAATTATATTCTATTCCTTTCAATGCGTTTGAATCCAAAATTAATATCTATACATTGAATTCTACGCATCTCAATTCATAACAATTCAAAAGTAATCATTACATACTATTAAAACTATTTAATTTGTATTAGAATTGATTGAAATGTATATAATTTAATTTGGAAACGTTTTTTTTTAATATATGCGAGTGTTTTGAAAAGCTTTAAAGTTAAATTATAAATCGTGGAATTAAATGCATCGAACTACACGACAGAATTACGACTCAACTTCTTGAAAGTGGGTTCATTTTCCAATTTACTTTACCAATTTCCAATTCTCATTAAAATCTTTTACAACAGTGTAAGGAATCGATACTCTCTGTATAGCAGCGTAGGAAGTATATACAACAAGAAAACCGCGATTATATATATGATCTCTGCAGACTTGCAATTCTGAAACTTCGTTTTAAAACGTTAGTATTCCATAAATCGATTGCATTCGCAAAGTAAATTTACATTATTAGTACGTTCTATGCCTTTTAATACCTTTCAATCCAAAATTAATGTGAAGAAATTGAATTTTATATATCTTTTTCAATTCATACCTATTCAAAATTATTCGTTTGCGTATAATTCAAATTACTTCATGTTGCGGATTAAGAAGAATTGAAATGTATATGTCTATATTTTATTTTGCTAATATTATTTATTAATACATGTCATTCGCATAGAAATTAAATATAAATTTATTGAAAAGTCATAATACAAGTCTTCAAAAATTAAAACTGACAATAATTTTCAGTTTTAATTTTTTAATCTCATTTTCACAAAAGAGTTTCAGGTTCATAACAAAAATAAACGTTTCGTGGCTCGATCTATCGTCCGCAATCGGAACCCATCCGAAATTCCCATTGCATCCAATATATGACCGTCCTTATGCACAATCTACGGTTGCTCTTGCAGTAACTCATTAGATTCCATTTTATCGATCGGTGTACAACACGGCCAAACATGGCCGTTCGAACTAGGGCGAGGAATATAGCGGCAAGTGCACTCTGACAATTGTACATCGAACTTTTCCCGACTCGACTCCTATCTTTCCCCCTAACATCCAGTATATATAGATTTCTCCGTTTCTACTTCATTTTCTCTCACTTGAAATATGCACCAATCTAAGGCACGATGACCAGTACTGATATAAATAAAATCCGAACGAATATACCTCATCTATATCGATAAATTGATTCGCGGTTTTAACCACATGTGTTTTTTTTTTTTGCTGTTCTGGATTTTCTATTCCCGTACTTTCTGAAAGTCAATAATAAACAGCTTAAATCAATCGCCACCCTGCCTCCTATAATTGCTCTTCGAGTTTATCGCGGATCATCAACTGATTGATGGAAAAGAAGAAACGTTCATCCGGAATGCGACCACGTGAAATAGGCAAAGTTGTAACATGACAGAAATTTATTTTTATTTCAGTTGTTTGCTCTCGCAGTAGCCACGATAAACGTCGCGTCAGCCGTGCAGCGAAACACACATGTTGTACTCAGACCATAATATATATATATATGATCTATGTACACATATATATATACTCAGGGTCAATACTGCGCTGAAAAATTCACGCGATACGGAAACATCTGAGAAATCTATAAATGGACCTCCAGAAAACTGACGTAACCCATTCTTCAAAGCTAACGCCGCGCAGCTGTTTTGTGTTAACTGACGGCCTTTCGTTTACATTGGCTGGAACGAGGGCTTTTTCCACACTTGGGAACAATCATAAATGAAAAGCTTCAGCCACACAGGAACGAAGCTTTAGGTAAGCAGTGCAGGATCCAGGGCGATCGAGTGGATCAAGGATCGGGTTTCGCGATCGATATTCGAGGCTCTGGAGGACGTTGAAAAAAAAGGGACATGCGGATGATGGAGTGGCAACCAGTATATGGACGTTTTCCCAATAATGTATAATATCGAATATTAGGAGAATTTCGAGATTGTTGGGAACGGCTGCCCTTACCTATTTTAGCGATGCTGGCGAAGAAAATCCAAATCCCGATGATGAACGGCGTTTCCACTCGGTGGAATTCAATTGACAGTATTTCATACTTGCGAGGCTTATCGACAGATACAGAAGACTGCGTCGTAGGTGCACTATCCGAGTACGTAAGGCTATCGTCGTTCGCTAAACTTTTCAATCGGGTTCCAATCCGATTGTTTCCGTTAGTGGGCCACAAGTACTTGCCGAGGTACGGAGCTTGGATGTATCTGCTGGGGCTGTCCGGCTCGTTGACTTTTGATCTGTGCAGGTCCGATCCGAGTTTCGTACGACTAGATTGCAAGCGTTGGGCTTCGCGAAAATATATGACCCTCGCGGGCTCCGCGTAATGAATACAGTTTATGAATGTACATGTCAAGATAAGGATCATTGCGTATCGGCGGGTTTTGTTCGACGTCGTCGACAATGAGAGCGGCGGCGACATTCCCGGGAGACAGTACCGGGTCGGGAGACTCCTTGAAACATTCGAAATAATATGCAATTGATGGACGATAGCACGCTAGCAAGGTGCGACGATTCCTGGCTGGCGATATTCCTCGATGGACGATCAGACCAGGCTCATCTGGATTTTTCGAGTCCTTTCGCAGGAGCAGTCTGCCTGCACTCTTGTCACTCCGTGGGTAGTATCGACAAAACGTAGGTATAAAATTCCGTGCTTCCCGGTCACTTTGTTTTGTTTCTTTTGTTGTTGTTGTTGTGTTGTTTTTTGCCTTTTTATCAAGCTTGAGGTTTCGGCGTCGGTGTCTAGAACAGGACAGTTAGGGTCAATTGAAAAAAGGGCAGATTCGCACGGGGGAAACAGAGGGTTGGCTAGGACCCCTCGCGATCAAAGTGCAGAACTGAACGACTGCCAGACGAGGATACGAAAGGAGCAGTGGACTGTACCCGAGTACGATAACGTGCGCACGCAATCTCCCTACCGACTGACACGCGCATACACAGCCACCGGACAGCTGACTGCCTCCGAGTCGCGCGCAAGCGTCCTACCATCAGGCCTGATGTATGAACTTTTATATCCCTTCCGATTATTCTTTACCATCATTTAGGCCCTTAAGATGTTACGTAAAATCGCTACAGCTGGCGCGAATCAATACTGGGAGGGGGCTCGTCGTATATGCTCGTCACCCTGACAATTCCAGACATATATACCCCCGTCGATATATCCAGCGACTATGCGAGTGGAAGGAGATGCACCACGTTGCATTTCGAATATCGTTACGACGTCGATGATGCTGCAACGCACGAAATCCAGGGTGCGATTAAGGTATACAATGTATTTCCCTCTTGTGCTTTGACATTCGAATGCAACATCATTTTCGTGAAAATGACAGAATCGTTTGTAAATCGAAGAGTGATCAAATGACTCGACCGGAAAAATCGAGGGAAACTATATATGCAGAGGGGGACTTCCTTTTTGGGGATGTGGCTGTTTATAGCTTTAGTTTGCGGAAAGCCTGAAGGACTTTTCCTGAATGAAACGACCACTTCTGGTTGTACCGTAACAATTTAATGAGATTAACATTCACTTGGAATAGATTGTAATTTATCAAACGTTGATGTAATTCATCTAGATTTGAGATGTGAGTGTTCATTCATTTCGGTTAGATGACTTTTAACTTTTGCACGTTAAATTACGAGTTATCTATTTAAGATTACTCGTATTTTTATCGAGTGGAAAAACTTGTTTTTTAATGAATTGTACTGTATGTTTGTGTATGTATTTTTTTTTAATTGGTCACAGAAAATGGCGGTAGAGTGCAGCGTAAAAAAATACAAGTTTTAAAAAAGTCGCTCAGGGGTTTCGAGGACAGTCGCTCGAAAACAAAAACTTTTTACCATTAATCTACGACCTCGGAAATATAGTTGGCTTTCTAAGTTATACATGTTATCATCATCTTTGGCCTGTTTTCAAAAACATATATACAGGGTGTTTCATTTTAATCCGACCACGTAGATACCTCTGTAAAAATGAATGATATCAAAAAATGACCTCTACAATAGGTTTCAAGGTTATTTCAAGGTCAGAGTGATTTCTTTAAATGGGAACCCCTATTTTTTATTGCGGATTTGGAAAGAGCGGAAAATTTTACGTTCAAAACGATATTTATACGATATTTTCAACAAATAGTTATGGCAAGGTCGAATGAAGGTAAAATTTGCGAAAGTTTATGAAGCTTTACATAAATAGATATATAAGAATTAATAGAATGATAAAATTTTGTCAAAATTAACAAATGTACAGTAAATTAATTTTGACGAAAAATGCTCAAAAATGTTACTTACTTGAAAATTTTAAATTTCATAACATTACTTACTAATAATCATATATAAAAATATAAGTTTTTGTAGGAAATTTATAAGCTTTAATTTTGATCTAACGACATTTGTTCATAAAATCAATAGGAAAAGAAGATGTATACAAAAAAGGAACAACAAATTACATCTGCTCATAATTTATTAGAAAAAAATCAATATTTTCAGCGCATTTTTTGCAAACAAATCATACTTTAAGATGAAACATTGTTGCATCACTTTCTCACGCATATATAAACTATTTAATAAGATGTGAAATTAGATTTAGAAAATGAATCATTACGCATATACATGCAAAAAAAGGTTTGGTTGGTTTCCAACCCAACTGGTTCACATAACGAAATGGATGCTTATAGGGAAATGAAACCGTATAGGTTACGGTTAATGAATGAGTTTGGTTAGAATTGTTTAGTTGCCCGAATCAAACATTCGGTTCATACGCAGAAAATGGGACGAAAATGATTTTGAAAGGAAGATAGGGACGATGCAAACTTATTCAAAAAATTCAAAGAAATGATGAAAAGAATCGACCGAAGACATAACAAAACTAAATAAGTTGGGTTAATAGAGTCTATATGTGTATATATACATACATATACGAACTACTTACGCCTGCAAAGGGTCTACGCACTGATATGTATGATATGGATAGGGCATAGAGTGAAAAAAGTGAAACACCTCGAGACTAGGTAGGAAGAAAAATAAGAACAGCGCGAGTACCCCCGAGTATTATACATATCAGTGGGTCTACGTGATTGTCTTTTATTAAATGCTTCATGATCATCGATTTTCAAAATTTAATGCGATTTGCTGCGTCAGCGATTTGATTGCTTGACATTGACACGACCAAAACCAGAGTGATATTCAGATTCGTCGTCGTTCGACCAGTCGATCAGGACGATCTGTTAGTCATTCAAGTCGTCGTTCAAGTCGTCGTTCAGGGAGCAATGTTTCAATATTTCAGTATTTTAGTAATCGCTCTCGTCAATCTTCGCTAGATTCGAAGGAAGAACGGCTCTCTCCAAAATTACCGATACCCGAACAACTTACAGGGATGAATAATGATCAAGAGAAGGATTCTTCTACGATTAAAAGAAAAGAAATTCTCGAGCATGAAATTGATTTGCAGGGAGACATTTTAAACGTCATTGGCTCTCGTTTGGAAGAAGATGAACAGAAAGCCGCCACCATTCACAAAGATGTCGCCATTCGTTGACTAGATATTTTTAAAAAAGGATTACCTAAAGAAGAAAATATTACTTTATTAAAAAAATATCAGATTCCGGAAAATTGCGACTTTATCTGTGCTCCAAAATTAAATCCAGAGATCATGGCCTCGGTGCAGGAAAATCTGAAGACGAGATGAGATTAACGCATTGTTGAAAAACAAGAACGACTTGCTGCTTCTTTCGCTGCAGTGGGGAAAGAAACTCTTTCTATCTCGTTAAAGGTCAACGATTCGGAAAAAATCGAACTCATTGAAACATTAAGTGACGTGGGAAGAATATTGGCTTTTCTTCAAAGAGAAAAGAATCTGAAATTTGGAAAAATGTAATTCTATCAAATTTAAATTCATCCATAAAAGGAACACTGACGGGTTCGTCCTTCGATGGTTTACTTTTTGGCGCTAATTTAGATGAAAGAATTAAGAATGCGAAGGCTCTTGAAAAAGCTTCAAAATACCTTAAGGACGAAGTTAATAAAACAAAAGGCCTCAAAAAACTATAAGGCTTTATTGTCAATGAATTAAAATGTAGTAAAATTCCCGCTCAAAGATTTCGATACTTAGGGATTATTTTTGATTCCTTCAAAATGACGATAGAGTTACCCAAAGACAAAGTTATAAAAACTCTCGATTTGTTAAAAAAATTTGAAAATTCAAAAAAATGTTCAATCAGGGAATTTGCATCTTTCGTCGGTACTCTTGGTTCGCGTTGTCCAGCCTTGAAGTACGGCTTAATCCATATGCGACGATTCTAAAAAGAACGTTTATTTGCACTCGAAGCGAATCAAAATAACTATAACGCTATAATGAAGATTTCAGGAAATTTAAAAGTAGATTTCAATCGATGGTGGAAAACTAAGATTATTTCAGCCTCTGCTCCTCTTGATGAACCCCAGTTTCATTACAAAATTTTTACAGATGCTTCTCGTACCGGATGGGATGCAACTTGTAAAGGACATCGAACACATGGGTATTGGACTAAAGATGACCTAAAATTGGTCACATTGGTTTTTTGATGCCTTCCCATCTTTCTCGATCATTTCCAGAATTCTAAGAAAGATTGTTCGCGACCAGGCGGAGGGAATTATGGTTGTACCATTCTGGGAAGGCCAACCATGGTTTCCTCTATTTTCATCATTAGTTACGGATCAATTAATATTTTTTTAACCGAACGTTAATTTATTATACTCTTCTCATAGGACGCCTCATCCCTTATCAAGTCAACTTACAATGGTTGCAGGCAAGCTGTCCACGAAGCGTTTATCTTAAGAGAGACTCGCCACCCGAATCACTCGACATTATTATTGGATCTCTTACTAATTCGACCGTTCGTCAATATGATTGTGGATTAAGAAAATGGTGATTTTTCTGCGATAGCAGAAATATTAACCCATTAAGAGGCGATTGCGACAGTATTATCTTTTTTGACGCAAGAATACGAAAATAATGCATCTTATAGTTCTCTAAACATTTATCGATCTGCATTATCTCTTATCCTTGGGTCGAATATAGGTTATTTTATTCAGGAACAAAATAAACCAGTCGTCAATTTTCTAAAAATGTCCAATCGGAAGTCGAGATATTTCCTATTTTCTTATCTCCAATCTGGACCAATGCTTGAACAATTAATTAACATTTATTAAAATAATTAACAGCGTACGGGTCCAAACAGATACCCTCTTTGGGGGGGGGGGGGGGGGGGGGGGGGTAACTATAGAAATAAATTACTCTGTTCTTATCATAGAAATGATTACAAATACACAAAATTCCATTTTACAAATTTCTGTTTCGCAACCATAACTCATCATAATTTCTATATGTAATCCCAATAATAGTTTCTAATATACACAGGCAAAGACAAAAAGATCGCTCCTATATACTATTCCACTAATGCGATTTTTCCATTATTAAAAGTGTTACGAATTGGCGTAATAAGCTATAGATATTATCTGTACAATGATAAATTCAACATTTTACGGACTGATGCATTACTGGGTATTAAACAAAAGTCATGTTCACGAATATATGCACTAATCGTCTCCGTGCACGCAATGCAACTTTTGGTTTCAATACCGATATACATGTGGTAAAATCATTTTAGATTTTATCTACACAAATGAAATTTTAAATACATACATGCACAATCTGCTTATCTATGTAATTTGTTCCTTTCGACATAACATATATTTTACTCACAGAAAGGATTGCATATATATATATTAATTAATTACTAAATTGCCGTGAAGATTATTGGTCAGTTGATGAATATGTCGCTCAATACAAATCAAGAACATGCATCAACGACAGTTAGAGGAGAATGTCATCAAAAAAAGATAATCGTATAACTTTATTCCTTGGAGTCAAGCTTGGTTGAACTTTTACCACGGCTAGTTCTACTTCAGCAGCTACAAATAATGTACGTTCTTGTTGCCATTATTTGCCAGATTACAAATATCCACAGTATTTGCATAGATGATCTCGAGTATTCAGATTCATTAGTCTCTTCTAATATTCAATCGCTGACGACGTTAAAAGTGAAGGCCTCTTCGTGCAGTCGGCCAACTTATAAGGGAAATTTTGATGGAGAAATTTTAAAATTGATGTATTTTGAGGTAATAATTATAACTTTTGCGCTAGCTTTGATTCATACAATATGCATACGAATTTTGAATGATAGAATTACATATAAATGAAAATTGAACTATTATTTATTAACGACTCCATAACTTGCATTAATTTGTAAAATCGAATTTCTGGAAAATGTCGAATAAAATACAAATAATACTATTATGATGGTTTAATAAATATTTATATTCGAATGAGACTAAAAGTTAAAGATTCCGTGAATTTTCCTACTACAATATATGAATATTGCAGGAAAAAAATTTCGTTAACTTTTATGAAAATAAAACGAAAATATCTGGAATATGTGGGGAAATTTGGAATATGCTCGCCGATTACTTAAATTTTACGTGAGTATCCTATAAATACTTTTATTCATTAGAAGACAATAGGATTTGGGATCTTTGATCTCTCTAAGAAAATGCATAAAATTATATCTAATATCGTTAAATGGCCATACGTTTTGTGGCTGTAATTATTGTTACATTAACCTATATATATAAAAAATTTAGAAAAATTGTAGATCCTGGTATTGAAATTATCCCCCATCTTCAATTTTCATTATTCATAAATCCACATCAATAATAATTGGTGACTCAAGAAACTTCGAACAATTTTTTTTGCAAAAAGATGATGCACTTTTTTTTCCCGCCCTCCATACAGTTTAAACAATGGGTTGTGTAAGCTATATAATTGTTTCGAATTAAACAGTCTCGTGCCAAGTGTATTGGATTATGGTTTGGAATTCGGTTATAAATTATCGAATGGAACTTACACTGGCCTACTTGGGAAAATTCAACGCAATGAAACTCAAATTATGCCGAAGACAGGTGTTTTGGCTAACTGGCTAGACGTTGTTGACTACACAATACCTTTATGGAAAACCAGGTGAAGGTTTATTGTTTTGATTTTATTGTCTTGATTTTAAAAGCATCAGTACCGGCGCCTGCGTTTTTAAATGTTTTGACACGTTCTTGAAACCTTCTTTGATGTTTATCGCACGATAGTGCTGGGTAGGACACAAAAAGATAAGAAAAAATTCACCAAATGAATACACTAGTTTGAATTATTATTAAAAATATTTATTATAAATGAGTTATATTAATTAATTTCTACGATTTCTTCCTTTAAATAGGTACAGACTGTTTATAAAACCTGAATGGCAGCACGACGGCAAGTGGTTGTATTACTTGTTCACGCCCAAATTATGGTACTCATTCATCACAGTGTTTTTTGGCCTCGCTATAGCTGGATGTATATCCCAAAAATGTTCTGCTGAAACATACAACATCAGAGAAAAATACAAGTTTGCCTTAAGCGACTATATATTTTACATGGTGGCCACGTTATGTTGCCAAGGTTAATATTTAATCACAATACATTATTGTAACAACTTTTTTTAAAATTGATATTTCAAGTTTTCACATTTGTTTTCGTTTACGTAAAATCATCCCGAGCAAATCTTCAGATAAAGCTATTTTTTTAACATTTCTTAAAGACACTTTGGTTTATCCATTGTCTGTAAATTTTGTATCTATAAAAAATAAGCATATTCCATAATGATTGAATAAAAAGGTCCTATTTGTCGAGCAGTGTTTTTGTTATTGAGGTTGAGTGAGCGAAAGAATAAGTACACTATATTCAGTTCCAACGTAAACAAACCTTTATTTTATTAAACTTTTCGACAAAGACGAGTGAAAACTTGTCACGGTTCATAAATCTAACCGATCTTTTTTGATATTAATATATATATATATTTTTTTTTTCTGTCGCCGTAGCAACTAAAAGCACCGATTGATCTTCTTTTTTTTTTTTTTTTTTTAAACCCGTCATTCGTATAGAAAAAGTTGGAAGTCACACCCACGTGACTCTTAGTCGAATTCAAATTCCCGCCTCAAGAATCATAAGTCCTCCCTGGCATTTTGATATAATTAAGATGCGGCGCCTAGAATTTGAATTCATCGCTCCCTTTTCTTCCGCATTCATTTTGGGAAGCGAATCTCCGATTATCTTTACACCCACTCCTTAGCTCAATGTAAGATATTCTTTAGCGCCCAGGACTGGGCTCGCCTGCGGATCACATCAGTATGGCTTATTATCCTTTTCGGGATCGAAACCCCGCCAATCGCTAACAACAAACACTCCCAGGGGGTCAATTCTCGAATATGTGACCCTAGTATCGCATGCGATATTTCTAAAAATCACTAGAAATTACGTACGTATGTATATCTATATCTATTGA
>JAPYZR010005868.1:0-10340 GCA_030522945.1 Trichopria nigra
GTTCAACGTGCTGTTATTGCCAAAATTTGATGCCTGAAATTTACCACTGCTTTGTAAATTTCATTTCCACTTTTTACAGTGTACATAAAAGTTTTGTTGTTGAGAGATATATGTATATTGATTTGTTTATAACAAAATCTCCTTTCCTCCATTTATTTATAAACTTTGAAGGTTGTTCATTTTCTAAAAGCAATCTTTTCAATATTTTGTTCCTTATGCAGTATAGTATATTATAGTCAACATATGCGTAAAATGAGATTTTACGCACGCGTTATAAACGTACGCTCGAGTTGTATACGACATTTTTTACCATAATGTGCGTAAAATTCGTCGGCATATGCGAGTTTAGCCCCGGTGATGAGAAAGTCGGGCAGGGGGGCGGAGCCCCCTTGTTGCGATATGTTATTATTATTAACATTTTGCCATATTATTGCGAATATTATTATATTGCTCGTCTTCACTTAAAATGTGATTTTATTAAATATTAAAAATATTAAATATTAAAATATTAAAACAATTCAATAATTGTTGAGATATACGTACCGTAAATTATGTTTTTTTTTTTTATTTTATTAAAATGACTTTCTGTTTACTCGTCGAATTCCGCGTGGATGATGATGATAGGCCACAGAACAATTACTAAGATGATAGCCAACGATGCCAACCGTGCCAACTTGTGCATATTTCCCATAATCATGATGGCGGGCGCTTTAGGTATACGGAGTGGGGACAATCATCAGGATCATCGGTGAATCAGTCCGAAATCCGAAATTCACATTTCACGACAACAAACAGATTGACTTTGGACTTGGAGATCGAATTCTAATAGTTCGAGACCACATTAATTTTTGTAAGATTAAAAATCGTCTTCGACCACGCAGTAGAATCAAATTCATTCCTGTAATCTTTGTAAAGTATACCAGATTTAAAAAACAATGGGACGCGTAATTGTAATCAATGATGATCAACATTTTTTTACTGAAATGGAAGGAGCTGGAAGTAAGCTCGTCGTTGTTGACTTCACAGCCTCTTGGTTAGTCCTATTTTGTTGCTCCTCACCGTTCTAAATGCTTCAATATCAACGTAGAATAAAACACTACGATTGCTATACTACCTGTACGTATTGAACTTTTATTAAAATGCACTTTTGAATTTTAAATCATTAGGTGCGGTCCTTGCCAGAGGATTGCTCCTGTATTCGACCAACTTTCGATAAAGTATCCGAATGCCGTATTCATGAAAATCGATGTTGACCAATGCGAGGAGATGGCTGTTCGACAAGGTGTCTCTGGCATGCCAACTTTCATGTTTTTCAAAAATCACCAAAAACTTGCACAATGTCAAGGTGCCGATGCTGTTGCACTGGAGTCCAAAATTAAAAAGTTCTATGGGCCTGATGGTGGGAAGGATTCTGAACCCATTGTTGATGGACATGTAGGCTCAGATAATCTATACTATCATATACTTGGAATGATTTTAATTCTCGTGATTTTATATTATTGGAAACAAGTTTAATGACGGACTGATTAACACATGTATGATAAGATTTTGATTGTACTTGATCTTCTGCTTCTGATACGTGGAAATGAATTTTTATATAATCATAAAAGAGATTAATTAACAAGTTGCTTAATAAAACTGATAATGATGACTTAGATATTCATCTGTGACAATGAAAAGATCTCGTGTTAACGTAACATTTTTGTCAAAAACTCGGCATTCTTTTACATTAACTCGTACATACTTTTCATTGCAGGTGGATCTAAATTCTTTCATCATGAAAGGGGATTGTGAATGTTTGAATGAATCGGACGACCACAATCTTAGCCAATGCATGTCCTTGGGTGGTGGTTATCTGCAAAGTGACTGTGATGAGCAGTTAATCATATCGATAGCCTTCAATCAAGCCGTTAAGGTGCACTCGTTAAAAATCAAAGGACCCGTGGATAATGGCCCTAAAACTCTTAAGCTCTTCATTAATCAACCTAGAACAATCGACTTTGATATGGCAGACTCAAATACTTGCGTACAAGATATCACGTAAGCTCCGTTTTGTCAATCACTTAATTCGTATGACGACTCGTGCAGAGTTTCTTAACATCATTGGTTGTCTAGGTTATCTCCCAAGGACATTGAGGAAGGCAATCCTGTACCGGTGCAGTTTGTTAAGTTTCAAAACGTGACAAACTTGCAGATTTTCGTTAAAGACAATCAAAGCGGAAGTGACAAAACACAAATCGATCATTTGTCCGTTATTGGCTCACCTATCTTGACAACAAACATGGGAGAATTCAAGCGAGTAGCTGGAAAGAAGGGGGAGAGTCACTAGCTACTACTCGAACGAAATAATTTTCTTTCTTGATTCGAACTGGCTGACTCTTCCATCAAAGTACGGTATTTTATTGAATTCAGGCAAAGGTGGTTTTTCGTATTTAATAATTTGTAACTTCTGCCGAAAAAGCCTTAGATTATCAACGAGATTTTGTAAAAAAGCTTTGATGTGAGATCCAAGATTATTACGTTCTGGTTACGATTTATTGTAAAAGACAGCATAACCCTGAATGATGTAAAGTAAGTTTAATAAATTTATTAATAAAAATCGCATATTTGTTTTAATTACGCAAATGTTTATTATACTTTCCTTTTATATTTTATTTACTAACAAGGATTTGGGTAACAAGACTATATCGTACAATCACTTCCATTACAACATACATCTGTAAAATGAGAAACATAAATGAGTGTGTGCGAGTCGATCAATTAATTAACTAAATTTTTTATTTTAAAAATCAATAAAAATTTTATAAACATGTTTTATCAATATCTTAAAATACGCATAAAACAAAAATGCTTAACCAATTAATAAAATGCCCATTCTTGATGTGCATCGACTGTCGAATTACTTTTATTCCTCGTAATGTTTTAAAAGCGCATCAAAAAATAAAGAAAGACTATTATACGAGCTATGAGTTTTAACCTTATAAAAATATCTCTTACATCAGATGTACCAATTCCAAAAAGCTTTTCGGAGTCTATATTATGCAACCATTTCAACGTACTTTTCCCCTCTCCCCCGCCTCAAGAAAAAAAAGAACACTATACAACAAACAGTTTAAAAATATAAATTTGACACTTGACTTGTGCGTACACTTCCCTAGCACTTCTTTACCCGAGTACTGATATTGCTTGTCGGTGCATTGGGTGGAAACTGTATTAAATATGTGTAATCAAGTTCTGTTTTCGATTATCGTTAATTGTACATATATTACAGTGGAATGCTTAGTCCGGTTTGAAGTAAGTATTATACAGACTCTATAAGGCATTTTACAGACAATATTTTTTACAAAACCGTCATTCTTTGAACGTCCATTAACTCTGTTTTCCGTTCGCCAGGTCTGTCATTAATTCATTCCAAGCCCGGTCGACCTGTTGCTGCGTCACGTCATGACTCCACAATGTCGACACAACAATGTTAGCTGCCTTAATTTGTTCTGTATTACTCGGTTGAACTTTAATTCTCGACTTGGCTGCCTCCTCGCTTATTTTATTTCTTTCCATCACACGTTTCACAGCCTGAAAATACAATATTATTACGGAATATATCCAATTTACTCATTATTAAATACCAATATTTACTCCATTTCATTATCAATTCATGCTGTTTGAAAACTCACTTCATCTTCCGGTATAATGCAAGTCCAGATTTCGTGACAATGCCCCTGCCAGCCAGCTTGTATTAAAACGGCTGCCTCTATGACGATCACGTCGAAGCCTTTTTTATGAAGTTCATCGACTCGTCTTTTCGCTTCTTCCAGTATCGCAGGCCACACTAACTTGTTTAACTTTTCCAACTGTTCCTAAATAATGATAATAAAAAGAAAAGTAAAGCAATTCAGTTCTCCACCAATCAATGACACAGAACAGAAAGTATAGTCAAAATTACCTCATCGTTAAAGACTATTTCTCCTAGTGCCTTTCTATTTATATTACCATCTTTGGTAAGAATGTCAACACCAAAGTTTTCAACGATTAGTTCAAAGCAACTTGTGCCTGGCTCGTAAAGTTCATGTGCAACTTTATCACAGTCCACAAGTCCAGCACCGAGCTTTTCCAGTTTGTCGGCTATTGATGATTTTCCACTCGCTATACCACCAGTCAAGCCGATTATATATGGCCTTGCTGGTTTACCTTCCATGTTCTAAATAAAAAACACCCTTTTGTCAGTATACCCTTTAGATGCTACCTCAGGAAATAGAGTGAAATTAAAGAAGCTATTTAAATATATTAAACGCTTAAAAGAGTTGACAAGAAAAAACTATTTACTGGTTCTTTCAGTCTAGTGCCGAGCAAACGCATTCTTGTGTTACTGGAACTTATTTTCGGATCTTCGTGGTCCAAACGCATAATGTCTTCTGCCAATACGACGACGTGAAGGTCCAATTGTTTTAAATTCTTTTCTGCACGCCGTTCGTTAACTTTATCTCCACCTCGAATTGTCTCCTCACTGACGACCAGCATCTCGATCGATGGGTCGCTTTTTGTTGGACCGTACATATCAGTGATAGGTACAATATTATACTCTATTGATGGATCCACATCATTAGTAAAGTCTTTTACAGATTCCATTCTTCTTTCAGTTGGTTGTATTAGCTCCCACAAAATTTTCCCTACAACAATTTTTTAATTTTTAATTCATATTTTCATTATTTATTTATTAGTATATAAATGGGCGAAAACGCACCCAGTACAATATATTACAAAAATAATGTTGTACGGAATTCAATTAATAAAAAAACAAGTAATAACGAAAATATATAAACATTAACAATACACGGACACAAGAAATGTTAACTGTAATAAGTTAAAATACTTTTCTTGAAATCACACATACTCCATTTATGATCATTAAATTTTTGAGCTAGATCATAAATAGAATTTATAATACGATGAATAAGGTAAGGGTGATAAAGTAGGCGAGAGCTATGATGCTCCAAAAATGATATTTTCACCATGAATACAGGTGTGCGAAAAAAAGAGATTCATTCTTGGGCTCTGCTTGAGCCATAAATGTGATTACATACTTCACTTTCAGAACCAAGCTTAAAAAATCAATTTTCTAGATAATTCCTTTTACCACATTTATTGGCAAATATCTATTCATTATATACGAGTCAATGAAATGCAATTGTCTTAATACGGAGAATGTAAAGTACTTATCTCAATATTTGCAATTCATGATTTCATTACATAATACGTAGAAGACATATAAATTTATCAGAATCTACTTTTACTTTCTTTTATTTTCATAAAATATCAATTGAAATGAAAATAGCACAAAAAATAATAATTATTTATTTAATTATTTGTTTATTCACTAATATGTAGCCAAATGAATTTAAAACCATTTCACCAACCTGTTATCATATTCATGTCACAAATCCCAATAGTAAGTTTTTCGGTGCATCGTAAAATAGCTTCACTGAGTAAAATTTTGTGTCCTTCATGCAGCCTATCAAATGTGCCACCCAATACCACACTCTTGTACATCTTTCCTTCGACTGTGTCATCTTGATCATCTGTGCTATTTTCGTCTTCTTCCTTGTGATCGTTGAAAGTGATAAACTTACATCCCATTGATGTATTTGACAAACAATCTTGAATGAATGTATTAGCATCATTATTACTATAAGGGCGATCAAAGATTACCAATTCCACCGGTCGCTTTGTATGAATAATTGAATTCGGATTCTTTAAACTGGACAGCAGTACTCGTACATCCAAGCAAGACGAGATACTCGAAGCAACGCTATAGATATTTGATACCACCTAAGATTAGTGAAATTGCAATAGAATTTAGTAATCCCTTGTAATTGTAATGCAATGCAATCGGTGTAAGTAAAAAAATATATATATATATATCTGATAAAACAATTTGATATACAAACAAACGAATGACAATTGAATTAAAAAAGCCACCTGCGAGTAACAAGGTCCTTTCCATCGGTGCTGTGTCAATGGGTATGTTCCTGAGATCAGAACATTGCGTTCTGGGAAGTATTGGATGTAGAGCGTTTTGGAGACATGGTTCTTAATCGATAGTAGAAGTTTTGCTACCTTTGCTGGATTTGTTAGAATCAGCAATCCTGTGTTCGCCATAACTCGACTTGGAGGCTTCTTTCCAGAAGATAATGACTCCAATGCATAACCTCAAAACAAGCTGCCTCGAACGACGGTCGTCGTGCATCACCTGCAGAAGCAGCCTCCTCTGAGAAACATAATATTTTATTTTACTGTCACATATGCTTGCAAAGCGTATATGCGTGCGCGCTATTTCATGAATTCGATCGTTACGCAACAAAACTCAGCGTATTTACGCAGAGACTATATGTATATATATATATATTGTATTGTTTGTTATCCAGTAAATGCAGGAATCTACAATATCGACCACTGAACGTTTTTTAAATCTCAATTCGAGTAAAATATTTTACGAA
Source organism: Trichopria nigra (assembly GCA_030522945.1). Classification (NCBI taxonomy): domain Eukaryota; kingdom Metazoa; phylum Arthropoda; class Insecta; order Hymenoptera; family Diapriidae; genus Trichopria; species Trichopria nigra. Next base: position 6,495 of record JAPYZR010005868.1, read on the forward strand.
TCAAAACTCAATTTATAACAGACAATATTTTAAACTATGAACTATTAACTTCTACTTTTCCTTTATACTGAAGTACAAACATTTCACTGGGAGTGAACCGTACGTTCGCAATAATGAATTTTTTATAAAGCCAATAAGGCAAAGAAAACACTTTTTAATTCTTAAAGCAGTAACTTTATTCGATTTTTACATAATTAATAGAAAAATATACATCAAGTAAAGTTTCCTTTCATTTTACGTGAAGAAAAATATTTATTCAATATATGCACGATAGAGAGCATTGCGTTTCAGCATATATAGGGATCTTTTATATTACATACGAAGTTCACATTTTATTTGTACCAAATAATACATTTTATACACGTAAGATATTTATTTTACTTATAGGCATAGATATATACAAAGGTAGGTACGAGAAAACTAAAATAGTAAAGTCCTTCGAAACATATTGTGGCTTTACGTACTCGCTGTACATTTTTCACCATATGCATACACCATGTAGATAAATATGAAACGAACCGAATGTACAATCATTCCTGAAAGCTATATATAATGGCTATAAATTTGTATCACAGGACATAATATTTTCATACTCTCAATGTATGACTTTAAGTAACATTCGTAAGCAAATATTTAAATCTTTTTATCTCATTTTAAATATAGTAATACTTATGAACTATTCAGGTATTAAATCTACATAAAATATTTTTATTATGTAATTTTTTTTGTACTTGCTGAGTAAATTATTGCACTAAAACATTCAACTCTGCCATACTCGATCGTAAAAAGTTTGCAGGTCTCGCAATGAATAACAATCTCTTACTAATAAAAGGATTTCATATGGTAAATATCTACCAAAAAAGTGTAATAAGATTTTATCTGCATATTTAAGTAACCTACTCACATGAAGGATTTTTTCAATTTTTACTTTGAGTAAATTTCTGTAACAAGGGAATTTTGTTTTATATCGTGAGATTTGTAATTTATTAACTATCAGTGCACATTTGGCTAATGAGATAAACTCGTGTGAATGGTTTGTTTTCAAAATGTCATAATAAGTTATTGAACCTGAAAGAATACTCTTCTTCATGGATTCAACATCTCTCTCGCAATTCTTGCGAAATTCAACAAACTCACTTGGATCAACTTCCATTAAATTACTCTCATGTACAGGAAAGCCAGCAACATTCAACTTTACTATATGTTCTTTAAAATAGCGAAAAGAATCATGGTTATATCTTCGCACATAAAAAACAGGCAGTTCTCCTGCTGCATCAGATATATTAATATCAATATCGTAGTTTAGGAGTAAATTTATTTTATGCCTTGATTCGGGGATAATACAGGCAGCATGAAGTGCTGTCAATTTGTACATATTTTTTACATTCATCTTTAACCCATAATTCAACATAAGATCCAATTTCCGATTCGAAACATGATGACAGATTAAAATAAGCCTTAAAATTGATAGTCCTCTATAGTTTTCCGCATTAGTATCTGAATTTTCCATTAATAATAACTTTGTTATTTCTATATTGCCCGCTTTACAAGCAGAATGAAGTGCAGTTTTTCCGAAGATGTTTTGATGCGTTACTATACTCCCTGCATTTATTAAAACTTTAACAATTTCTATACTGCCTGAACAAGCAAGCATTAAAGGAGTAAGGCCACTCCAATCTGAGTGATTGACATTTGCATTCTTGCTTATGAGAAGTTCAACTACTTCTATGTCCTGGTGTTTAATGGCAAAGTATAAAGGAGTACTTCTTTTTAGTTTTCTGTTCACATGACTTCCATAATGTATCAGTAGTTTTATGATTTCTGAATGGCCTTTAACGCTTGCAAGCATTAAAGGATTGTAATCATTTTCATCCACCATATTCACGTCTGCGTGAAATTTTAAAAGTAAATTTACTATCGTATAAAAACCATTTGCAGATGCTACATGCAATGGAGTAAGTCCCTTTGAGCACTTAATGTTGACATTGCAACCCAGGCTTAAAAGTTTACATACAACGTCTTCGAATCCAAATTTGCAGGCATAGTGTAGAGTAGTTTCATTATTAGCATCTGTTGTATCAATATGAACATATTTTATAAGATGTTCAATAAGATCTGGGCGGCGCAGGGTACATGCTAAATGCAGCGCACTTCTTCCATAATGACCTTCAGTTGTATTGCATTTTGGATCATCCTTTACAATGGCCTTAGGATTTTGGAAACTTATGAAACCGTCATCATAACGTATCAAAATTTTACCTTTCACTTCTTTAGTCTCTTTGTTCTCTGATTTAAGAAGCTTTGACGTATTGTCTTTGTCCATAGTGATTTAACTATCACTAGATTTTTTGCATATGAAATAAACTTGGTTGAATGGTTTGTTTTCAAAATATTTTGTTTGCAATTCTTGCGAAATTTAAAAAACTCACTTGGATTAACTACCCTTAAATTACTCTCTTGTACAGGAAAGCCAGGGACGTTTCAAAAGTGAAAGCAGTACCGGAGTGGTTTCCTAAATAAATTCAAACAATTTTATACTGTATTATTATAATTATTTTTATATCTTAATTTATAAATTTATATACTTTTCATCGTTTTTTTTTTGTGTTTAGTAAATATTTATATATAAATTTAAACACTTGAATATTTCAAAACATTTATCAATTACAAACAAATTTAATTTGACATAAAATTTCGTGATTTTTTTATATGTGCACAAAGTACTTCTTTTGAATTCGATAAATGTGATCTGCTTATGACTTTGTTATTTTAAGATATTAAGTTGTATATATTAATGCTCCAGTGATATTTATATAGTAAAACTTACGTGTACATCTCTATCCTCAATTACAGATTCAAATCCTCGATTGTCCTCATCGACTTGAAATTTGAAGAAATATTTTTATGAATCTTGTTGACTAATTGCTTATAGGCTACAGCCACGAAGTACTTACTTCGTAAATTTATTATATAAAGTAAGTATTATTATATTAAGTAAGTATATAAAATTAATAATATTATTACTTCGTAGCTGTAGAACGTGCTTGTTGATATTGTATGTACATATATATAACCTATTGTAACTGAGATCCAAATTTACTGTAGAGGGGACTTTAAACTAATTGTTCTGTGCTTTAAACCAAATGGAGTGGTTGCATCGGTTGGGATCGCTCTTATATATATACCCAAAAAATTATCGGTGACATTGGTTCAAAATTAAAGGAGTATTAGCCGAAAGTTCGAGAAATACATTATTCACTCTTACCAGCAACAAATGTACATTCATATGCGATTTCATGCATATAGATTTGGCATCGCTGCGCGTAAAGTAAGAGAGTTCTTATTATACCATGGGTTGTATGATAAAACATATATATAGGGATGCAACCGATGCAACCGTAAATATATGCTGTTTTTATTAATATGAAAATACGCATGTATATACATATGTACATATATTCAGCGATTTTACGCATTGCCAAAAATGCAAATTCACGCATTTATTTACTATATATACGATATATCCATTAATTCAATGCTAACCAATAACAATAAAACATATAACGATACGAGTTACTTTTTTCATTTTATTCTGGGAAACCTCTGTCCTCTGTCGGCATCAGTTCCTCCACATACAGGGTGTCCCATTTTAATCTGTCGGTGGCAGTAACTCCGACGGGGGTGGTTCAATCAAAAAACGTTTCAGACAAAAGTTGCAGGGATTGAAGGGGACCTCGAACGGTGACTTTGACCTTGAGGTCAAATTTGAAGGTTATTTGAAGGTGACATTGATTTTTTTAAATGGAAAGCCCTATTTTTTATCCCGGATTTGAAAAGAGCGGGAAA
>JAPYZR010005869.1:0-22652 GCA_030522945.1 Trichopria nigra
TAGGGGATTCCCCGACCTTAAAACGTTGCTTCGCAACGTTTTAATGGACAGTCCTGGAACTATCGGTATGACATAGTTATATATATATATATATATGTAGTGAGTGTGAATGTGCAATAAAACAACAAACATTTATGTATCTACACTATTTCAAACTTACTCGTTAACAAAAACATGCAACACCATTTTAATTATTTTTTTATTTTTTAATTACATTTTTTAAATTTAATAAATGTTTTGTTTTATAGGGAATTTTTAAATCTAAATTTGTTAAAATTTTTGTATTTTTGACATTCCTCTTATTTGATATATAAATTAATTAGCAGTTTTCCATATAAATGTACTCCTTTTCGTTATTACCTCTTGAAAACCCGAAAATTTATAAGATTTCAGAATTATACATTAGTATAAGATGATATTAGAACGTATCAATGCTGGGTTTGATAATTCTATATCCCAAAATCGATTAAAAGAGCAACGATTATTTATAAACGATTATTTGCACTCGGAATCTTCATTCTTCTTTATAAATAATCAAATAATATAAAAGAAAACGGATATAAGATATTGCGGAATGAGCACCTTTCACGAATTTGCATTAAATGCTGTTCATATATTATTCCAACATTGTTAAGAAAATACCATTATTTCATTGGCGATCTACGCAAATCATAGAGTATTGGAATGTATAATCATATAAGAAAAATAAAATTACATGCCTTTACACGAAGATTGTAAGAAAATACAATGTAAAATTGTATAAAAACTTATGGGCATTATATATATGCCCATAACCATAACCGCAATTCGAAGTTATTCAATATAATAAATTTGTACGCGCATTGTTTATATAAGGCTATAGGCTGCATTGCTCGTAAATCCTGATAACGTTTTTACTTTCCAAAATTGCTATTTCATTCATCTCCAATGGTACAAATATATATAAGCAAGGCACTAACTTTATACAACAATTTTACGATTCTTAAAAAGTGTCACTAGTCTTTGAAATGATCGTCTTATCAAACGAATATAAAAAATGTATTCACTAATCGATATAGATAGATCACTCATCTCCCATCACAGATCACTCATCATTAATATCCCAGAGCCTGAGAACATCTTCGTCCGTAATAGCCCAAACTTTCTTCAAAATCTCCCATCCAAATTTTTGAGTATGTAGCACATAATGGTTTTGAGAATCATTCCGATGTGAATAAGCACCTAATACCAAACTCTGGCACAACCGCGCACAAATACTGACTCTAAGGATTTTCTTTTCACTGCATTTAAGACGTCTGACAGTTTCGTAGCCTTTAATCACGTGCTTTCCCATTTCGATATCCTTCGCCTGCAAAATCATGTAGCACAGTGTAATTGCGAGTTCGAATATCAAGTAGCCTTCGTGGGCATCTCCAAAATCTAAAATTGCCGCAACATCATCCCGATCTGGCGTAACGATAATGTTTTGTTCATTGAAATCACCATGTATCACACTGCGATCAAACTGATCAACAATATTGAGCACTTTTGATTCGAATGATGCTACGACTTCCTCGACAAGTTGTCTATCGGCTTCGTTCTCCACGGCGAACATAAAGTTTCTCAGTTTCGGGACCGAGATCAGATTCCAAACAGTGACGTGATCTTGAAACCCAACATGAGAGAAGTTTTGTAACCTCTTGTCAAGTTCTGCCAAGTATCGTCCAAGGTTGACCAATAAAGTTTGGGTAGCCGGAACATTAACCAAAATCTCTCCAGGTATGTATGCCAGTAATCTCACTGCATAGGCGTCTGTATCATTTCCATGGAATTTTTGGAGCGAGTATAGAGATCCGTCTTTTTGCTGGATCACTCGAGGACAAACAGTATCCATTTTGTTGAGATAACTGAGAACTGCATTTTGAGCTTCTATTGTAGTTGAATTCGACGAGTCCAGGCAATTCATCACTTTTAGAACATACCCATCTTTAGCGACATTAGAAATAAAAGGATTCTTGATATCATTTTCGTCGCATATAACGAAATAATTTTTATCGTCGTAAGCATTCAGTTCCTGAATGCTCAACACTTCAAGACCGTACAAGATCTTTACGAGCTGTTTAGCAGATTCTTTATCGGTCGGTGGTTTGATTTGCTGAGATAGTAAGGAAATATTTTCATTCGTCATATTTTTAAGATTCGCACACGCAGTTTCAGAACTCTATACCGAGCAGAACGAGCGTTTCACTGGCACTTGTGTCGACTAACTGGCTGCAGCGTTACGGCAGTGATGCCGTATACATTCATTATTAACGATATAACGGAGCACGTAGATGGGGAGCTATAATCTGTTGAGCGCCGCCTCCTCCGTATACGTAAAATGATAAAATCACAATGCAAGAATGATTATTATCGAATAAAACCATGCTTGTAGATTATTATATCTCTTTATCAGTTATTTGGAATAGGAATCATTAAGCCTTTGAGGAATCATTAAGTTTCACACGAGGAATATTTAAACATCGGTTTTACAGTAACAGAATGATACGTGAAATGATCCCTTTTGTTCCCTTCCGCAAATGACACTTTAAACATTTAAACTAATAATCGCTTCTATCAAAGAATACCACGTATTTTGAATTATTATATCTGATACGCTGAAATACATATTTTTTAAATACAATGTAATAAATATATGTTGTAAAAATATAGTGTTATCGCTGCATGTATAAATTAGCGCACGATAGAAATTATATATAATAATATGTTACGTAACTTTTATAAATATTATTGTGCAAAGTAAACGTATGTACTATGTAATAATAAATACGAATGTCAATTATTGATAATAAGATTAAGATGTATATATAGTCTCAACTTTAAACGTTCTTTTTTTTCTCCAATTTTATATTTATGCGTTATTATAATATAATTACGTATCTTATCGAATGTATATTTCATCTCATTATCAATTTCCAATTTAATAAAAAATCCTTTTTAACATAACCACAATATTTCTATACTTTCAAACAACAATAAAATTCTTATCAATCGTTTCGTCATTTTTGATTTCATATTTTATTCATTTGTTCATTTGAAATGAACTTCTATACAATTTTGCAAATAAAAAGTGTTGCTAAAAAATACCATAAATATAATGAAATGTGCAAATTCATAAAGTAGGGAATACTTCTAAATCTATTTTCAAAACATTTGAATCACCCCTGGTAGAAATGGAAATTGCCATATGCCACTCCCACGCTAGCAGCTAGACAGCGCCATGCTAGAATCGTCACGTTTTGTATATATATATATATTACAATTCGAATTCACTTTCAATATTAATTTTAAGTTCGATTATGATATACCTGTTACATTATATTTAATTCGTTTCATTTCGAGCTTTTTATATATATTTTATATTTTTGAAAATCACAAATGATCAAGAATTCTTATATCGTTATTGGTTCAGCTAAAAACATAGGTAATTTTTCTACGCTTAATGTTTATATATACATTATATACATATACATACATGCACACACACACTTATACGTATGCGCTGGTAAAAATGTAAATGTACAAATAAATGACATTTGGTACGTTCAACACTAGCGCATTAGGTATATATATAAAGCGTGCTTGATTTTGGACATAATTTTTGGACACCATTTTTATACCAGTCCAGCAGACAAAAAAGTAATAACAGGGTATATGTTATGACCACGTGACATTTATAACAAGTATAACAATTATATAAATGTCACATTTGCAGTTTGCAGGGAGTCGCAGTTTTCAGACTACTGAAGTGTGTTCATATATAATATATACTCCAAATTTTTAATCAATACTGTACTCGTCGTAATATATATATTACACAAATCTAAAAATTTACAATTCTGTAAATTTTCTTATATATTTTTGTTTCTAGGTTAGATTTATATAACATTTTTTAATTTAATTTATCATATACACGAATTAATTAAATCGAAAAAGCACAATTACAAAAATTTAGTTTTCGATCGTGTGGACATCAGAACAGAAAATTCAAATAAATTTAATTGGTTTTCATTTATATTGGAGTTCTATTCATCTTTTTATTATACATATATATATATTTTTTAAATATTATATCTTTGTGAGGCATATATAATATATCGCAGATAGAACATATATTGTTCTCTCTCTCCTCTCTCTATCTCTCTCACATCATAATAAAATAATTAAAAATGATATATATTTATGCGTTTTACTATAAATAAATTGTTAGCCATTATTTGGTTTTTTCGATAAATGCTCCAATTTTTATTTTAATCATAAATAAAGGTATAAAGGTAAAAATGTATATATATATATATATATATATATATATTGTACTTAATTTAAAAAATAAAAAATACGAGAGGCGTGTGGGCTTTTATGATATTTTATTTAAGACTTTTAAGACTAAAGATCTGTTTATAAACTGACAATATAACGTAACCAAAATAAAAGTAGAGAGAAGTTTGATTTAAAACGCGGGATTCTAAATTACGATTTTATAACATTTTATAATATATATATACATATACTATACATATATAGGTAATCTAAATTTAACCGACGAGAAAAAATATATATACACATCGCGTGTTCATTTTTAAAAATCGAAACTCATCAATATTATAATTTGTATATATGTGTGTGTGTGTGTGTGTGCGCGTACGTATATAAGCACAAGTATATTTTAATCGATTTAATCACAATACAGACGCATCCGACGGATTCGACCATCCGCGAGTTCCGATTCCGACCGTTCCGACACATCCTTTTGACCTTCGAAGAACAAAACTGAAGATGTCGCCAGCGATTTGCGCGCTATATTATGCTCGTGTATGTATAGAGTTGTACATATGTAGTGAGTATACATATGCAGTAGTATTATTCTCCATCTCCACACACGCCCTCGGCCCCCATTGCATCACGGCTTCGTAAGCAATGCAACCAGCTGATCGGTGAAACACGCGTGCGAATGTCAAATCCCCACTTGTACTTTTCGCGCCTTTCAAGCCAGCGTATTTTTAAAATTAACTAGCGCAATTACTGTGGTATTTTTCTCTATAAGTGCGTCGCAACTTTGAATGATTTTCCGGGTACTGAAACAGACTTTTTACAGGCCAAATGACACGCCGAAAATTTCACCAATCACTCTCTCTTTATTGTCAGTTTCATTTTTTGGCAGCGCGATTGTTGTTGACATTTATTGACGAATACAGACTCCAACACGAACTTTAGGCTGTCCACCAAGGGTTGTCGGCTGTTGAACATACCAGCATACCTACGATTTCGTGACGACGGAACGTTGACTTGAAACACATATAAAGCATTATGTTCCAACCGACAAGTAAGAACGAAATGAATTAGATTTAATGATTTTTTGACAATCATTTGATCCTGCGTTTACTTAATAATTTGATCATTCCTTTTTCATATATAAATGCAGGAAATTTGTACGTTTGCATCTTTTAATTAATTCATGCATGTTGTGCTTTTTATTTTGCATCAATAATATTTGCACCTTAACAATGCAAACATGAATAGCTCATGAAATATAATTGGAATATTTATAACATTCTAGTAATATTTTAATTACCCTTAAATTAAGTACTATTAAAAAAAGACTATTTTAATGATATTCGCAGTGAGAATCAGTACACCAGACTGCTTAGAATATTGCTACTTTCCGTTTGCAAAGGCTCAAATAAATTTTGGAGTAAAAGCTGCGCATGATGCTAGAATTTCTCTTAGGACAACTCTTCGAGATGATTCTAATTTATATGAGGTAATGATTAAGTATTTTATATAGATATAAAAATATTAGATGGCAATATCATAAATTCATGGTAATTGCAGATTACTCTTGGAGGTTGGGGGAATACCATGTCGGCTATTAAACGCAATGAATCTGAACATGATGTAGCTGAAGCTGAAACACGCGACATTCTGGACGAAAATGACATGTGCTTTTTTTGGATTCAGTAAGAAAATCATTATTTTTTCATAAACTTGTGTTTTCCATATTTGAGTATTCTAAAAGTTTGGTATATATATTTAGATGGTCTTGTGACGGATTTCTAAGTATTGGTCATTTAGATGGTGAAGAGGGTTTTATGTCATTCCAAGACAGTGAACCATTCGCTCTTAATTTCATTGGCATCAGCACTTGCTGGGGTGCAACAGGAGACTGGATTATAGAAGGTACTGCATGTTAAAAATAATGAATCTTATAAAAGGTACATTTAACAGAAATAATGTAAAAATCTTACTGACTAAAATCCCAATTAAAAAGTTTTAACTTTACAAGATTTCTTTTTAGAATGTCATATGACATTACCAGCCGTACGACAACAATTATTGGAAAGCAACCACTTATGGGTTGATTATAATGGAAACGAACTTCCTAGAACTGCTGTGATCGCCCATGAAGATGGTTTATTCATTGGGAGATCACGACATAGAAGGTCTGTAACTCCAGGTGGCATTCGGGGAACGACATGCTGCATATCGTGGGGTGGATTAAGCCACGAGAAGACAGAATTTCAAGTTTTATGCGCTGCCAACACAACTTGGGTAAAGTCATTTCGAGGAAGTTTGCCTATGTACGCATTACCAGGTGGTGAGACTGAGGATGGTTCAGCATTATTTATTGGTCGAGTTTTGCATGATGGTGTGTATTATGTCGGCAAAATTCAAACTAATCACCAAGCGTGTTATATACCATATGATGGTCAGGAAGTTGCTCATTACGAATATGAAACTTTAGTACTAATTGACTATCCAGTATCGGAGCATGTAGGAAGATAAAAAGACTATATTTTTTAGATTGTTAGAAACTACCCCAGAAGCCATATTTTTGTCACTTTTATTAGAAGTCTAATTGTACATATAAAGAAGTGAGAAAGATTAAGTTAATATCTGTGGCTGTGATGTCCATTAAATACGAAAAGTAAGCGTGTCTTTACTGTATGCAATGTGTACATACTACGAAATAATTACAGTTATCGCATTAAAATTGTAATTATTCACCTTAATTTAACTTTTATTATCACCAAGTAGAAGATCAAATTTACATTTACAATCATTGTATGTATAGATATTGTTGTTTTATGTTTAATATAATAATTGAGATAAACAATCACGAACCAAAGCAATGTATAATATACCCAAGAAATGATCACTGCTGTGCAACGAAATTTTATTCACCCACTCCAGGAAATATTCTACAACTCGTCAATCTGAAATAAAAAAAATGTTAAATCTCTAGATTTTTTGAAAAGATTTTATTAATTTATTTTCAAATTTTATAGCTCACCTCATCCATGTCGAAGCATTCTATATCTTCAGAAGCAGTTTTATCATTATTTACCTCTGATAAATTATCTACATGTTGATTTCGAGAGATGTCATTTACATTTATAGCATCGATATTCACCTCATTGTCTTTGTTCTTTTTAATTGGTTCTTTTAGGTCAAATAACTTATTAATTTTTGCTGCATGAGGTGCTGCATTGGCTTTTACTTCCTCTGGCACGTCAAACATTTTCTTCAAATAATCATTTTCAGGTAAAATAGGTGCATCAGGATTAAGTGCACGATGTGCCAATATATTCCAAAAGTATTGCTTCTCAGCATCAGGGAGCTTTCCAGGTGTATATATGCTTTCTGATCTAAATAAATAAACTATTATATTTATACCATTCGTTTTATAATAGGCATTCCATTATTTTTAATTTAAATATTTATATTTTTTTATTAATTAATTTAGTGAGTCAAACAAAAAATTTATATCGAATTCACAAGTTTAAAAACATCAATCATTTTTCACACTAACAAAGATTTTCTTTTTTATTTTGTTCATTTCAGAAATAGTCTGTTTATAAAACATACTTATCGGTCATTGAATCGATGAAGCTGTCTAGAGCATCAGATTGCTCAGGATTGAGATCCAGCGATTTAATAGGATCTCTTGGTATAGACTTTTTATTTTCAGTAAAAGGAATTTCCAAATGCACAAAACACTAAATAAAAGATTATCCAATTTTAGACTTCAAAATCTCCCAAAAATTAGACTAAGCATCATTGTAACTAAAATTAATGAGCTTACCCAAATATCATCATTATGTTTACTTGGAAATAAAACTCCCATAGTCGGAAGCGTATTAAGTCTATATACTTTTCGTACGAGTGCTGCATAATTTTTATCTACCATCGCTTGTAGTAAGGTATAAAATGCAGTAGAGAGTTCCTAATTACAATGATAAATTGAATGTACCTGAATTTAGAGTTTAAAATTAACTTTAACATTACTAATTTTACCTCTGACTGTGGAACAACGATTCGTGATCCAGAACCGGACCAATTGTCGATGGTAACTTTATCACGGTCTACAAAACCATATATCGTGAGACTTGTCTCAGATCCTTTGTACTTCATTTCTTCCTCATCTTCCGCTAAAAGGATAATTAATATTTAGAATTTAGTTATCCAAGTTTGGATTAAAATAATATAATATATGTACACATTTGAAGCAAGATTAGAATAATATAACAATTATATTACCTGTAAAAGGAATAAATTTTCCTCCAAATTTGTATCCTCTAATGGCATTGTTGATATCAACTTCAACTCTTTCTTTATTAAATAATTTAGACTGTTTCTCAATGGTGTACTCTTTTTCAACCATTTTTGCTACTGCATCTGTAGATCTTTCACTCAATTCTTTAGAAGTATTTTCAACAACTTTTCTATTCCATGAGGGTAGTTTTGTAGTTTCTGAAATCTGTAGTACAGAAAATACTTTTAATAATGTAACGTATGAGTAAATGAATTAAGTAGGAACAATACCTAATTGAACAATCTGGTAATATATCAGAAACTGTCTTGTATAATCATAATAAAGCATTCAAAATATAAAAATCTGAAACTTAACTTTAAAAGATTTTCAAACGTTAATAAAAATGCTTCGTAAAAACCAATACAAATGCAGAATGTAATTTTTCTGAATTAATAGGAAGATTAAATGTTAATCTGATTATGTTACAGATATCACTTATTATTGCTTATATATACCACATAGTAGAATGGCAAATGTATCCTCATATTTTATTATGTTTGCCAGTGTTGTTGAAAATATGGTTACTTCAACAATTTGCCTACGCATATATTATATTGTCAAAAAAATATGGATTTACCTGTCAATATGCTATCATTGTATATATCCACACATGAAATACATAAATGAAATAATTAATTTAATTACAGTTTGATTACCTTGATGTAAGTGGAACATGGTATTTTAATACCATCCCAATCCAGATCACACTTCCATGGCATAGGTTTAGGCATCGGTTGTAAATAAAAGCGTTTATCCGCAATAAAATCATTTAGAGTTTCAAATTGTCCCAAATTCTATTAAAAAAATATAAACAATTTGAAGAAATAGTTTTAGAGAAATTCCATAATACACTATGAAAAGCAAGGTATAAAAATGTACCGATTGACACATTCCTAAAACAATACGTTGGCTACAATTTAACAAATCACTTGGAATTTTGTTGAATGGTTCATCACCTCTGAAAATGGAAAAAGTGATTTTATATATTTATAATATAGTTTTTATGAATGATAATCAATAAATTTACATAAACAACATGTGAAGATTCAGTTTTGTTATTTCATCCATGATAACACTAGGATCATACTGCTCAATACTATCGTCATTATCTTTGAAATTATGTAGTACTATTAGAAAAACTGAAGAACCAGAATCCCTGAAAATAAATTTCTTTAATAAATCTGTTATTAATTTTAATGATTTAATGAAATTAATATACATGATAATATTAAAAATACATGTATTACAATATACATACTGAATTTCTTCTGTGATATACTGAAGAGCAACAAAGATCCCTTCTATCCAATTCACTGCATGATTAGTGGATTCTAATTGATTGACATAATGTATCATTTCCCAATTAGGAACCATTAAAGATGAATATTCTTTTATATGGTCAACACCAGAACGATTAGCACTCTGATTATCACCCATAGTGATGATACCGATTTCATCAGTCGGTTTCAAAAAAAGCTAAAAAATAAACATGTTATATATAAATAGTTTGCAGTTAATTTATACGTACTTTTTATAGTCTAGTATTATATATAAATAATTTGCTGGAAGAGTTTACCCTTTTTTCTAATATGCATTTCATTGCATATTTTGCTTTTTCTAAAAATGGTTCATCTTCCATAGAAATTTGATGATCACTATTTAAACCAATATTGGCAAGCAAAATTACTGTGTCCTGTAACAAATATTTAAATTATATTCATTAAATTATATATTGTAAACAGTGAATCGCACTAACCTTTTTTTTGGGAGGCATATTGTTCCTTTCTATAATCTGAGATTATATATTGTAGTTCTGATAGTATTTCTTTATAATTTTATTATAGAATAAATGTTCCTCGTTGAAATGATATTTCTTCTTTATTTTTTTTTCATAAAATATGGGGGAAAAAGAATTGCACTGATGCGTATATACAGATTTCTTATAAAAATATTTTATTTTGCAGAATCACATTGAAAACTAAGTGCAATTAAATATGTCAATGATACACATGCTTACAAACATTATTTTGAATTTATTGTATAACTATCGTTTTCAGTGTTTGGACTTTCCAACTGTTTACCAATTCCGGCCAATGTGGATTGTTGGCGGCAAATTGTACCGTCCGGCAAATTGACCAAACTCTGAAGTTCCGAACGGTCCGAACAGAACCGAAGTGATCCGAAGAACACACGTCAGCGTGCGCGGATATCAGCTATCAGCTGTGAGCTGCGTGAGTGGGCCGCGTGTCATCCCGTGGATCCTGATATCTGTCATCATAAAATACAATGTAAAATAAATGCATACGCATATATAAACAGATTTGTGTTTTGTGTGTTATTCGTCGGCTGTTTCGCGGACGTATTGTGTACGAAATTCATTTTATGTGGAAAAAGACTTCCATTTATTGAATGCATTTAAAATTTATATTTTCATAAATCATATTATATACTGCTTTATTATTTTTATTCTATAGATTTTTATATATTGATATTTATTATGAAAGTAACTTAAAGATTTAACCTTTAAATATTTTAATAAAAGAAGATATAAATATAGCATTCAGTTATTTAAATAATGAGTTTGGTACTTAAAAAATGAAACAATCTATTGAAGACTATGCCAACGAATCCATCTTGTATGAGCTACTGGAGTATTTTGTTCGAAAACAAGAACCAGAACTTACAGTAAGTAACTCGATATAAATATTTTCTATTACAGATATTTTATATGATTTATATCATGATACAAAATACTTTGGTATTTTTCAGAAGTTTAAGAATGACTCTGTGATATTTCCAACCACTGGTACCATAAAAAATGCATTGCGATATCTCAATAATAGATATTCGCTTCCAGAGAGCATATCGCAACACATTGGGTACACATTACCTTGGAAATTTGCTGTCGGTGATAATGGTCGCATACTTGCCATTTTACAAGAAAATGTTATTGAAATTAGAAGATCCAAGGATGAATATTCATCCGTAATAGGAAAAGCATCAAGTAAAATAAACTTTTATATTAAATTATTTAAATTTAATTTAATTTGTATTCATATTTTTAACTTATTTTTAGTCCCAAAGGATGCTTTTCCTCAATGGCGTAAGATTGCATGGAGTCCAGATGGCTCTATCCTGGTTTTGGCCTCCAGTAATGGCTACCTGTCTTTCTACAATTCCTTAGGGAATAATATATATAACATCAGCCCGAGAACAGTGTCTCAAAGTCCTGACATTTTAGAAGTAGGAGATGCAACTGCTTCTATAATATTCAAAAAACCAAGGGTTCAAACAAATACCTGGGACTATGAATTTATTCGAGTATCCTATAGTGGATTGTTAAAATCATTCTGCGTATCAAGTAATGGTTACAGTGAAAACCATGAATTTTCTTTTGGAACATTTTACAGAAATGGTGTTAACGCTGTAATATACAGTGACATACATAATCTGTTTTATGTGGCAGGCAATAATGTTAATCAA
The DNA here is from genome assembly GCA_030522945.1 of Trichopria nigra. Classification (NCBI taxonomy): domain Eukaryota; kingdom Metazoa; phylum Arthropoda; class Insecta; order Hymenoptera; family Diapriidae; genus Trichopria; species Trichopria nigra. Next base: position 12,116 of record JAPYZR010005869.1, read on the forward strand.
AATATGACTGTGAGTATGCTTGAAAACATTTAATGTATTCATATAACATCAAACCTGCCGCAAGTTATGTTCAATGTAAACCAAAGGTTTCTAATTTTTATCTTTAAAAATTTGCTGATATAGCTTATCTCCTATTCTTCTGTCATTTTCTGAGTTTCTAAATTCTAGAGAAAACATCAACTTGCAAAGGTTTCAAATGTAAAGGATATCCCAGTAAACGAAAAGGGATTGGCCAATCCCGAATTGTGCAAAAAAGGGATTCGAAGGAATTAAAGTGAATTCCTTTTAATTCCTTCGAATTCCTTTTTGAAATTCTTTATATAATTGTAACATAATTTATAATCGAAATTCATTACACTTTCTCAATTATGCAGTGCACAGCCTCAGAGATTGGGTTAACTTGTTGGCGTACTCTCAATGATCATCCATACTACAAATTATCAATATTGTCAGATAATAATCTCAGCCTTAAACCCCAATTTTCAATATGGGATTTTATACCAATGATGAGAAATCGCCCGCAACCTATCATATTTAAATCAAGCATGTCTCCAAATAAGCAACTCTTGGCATGTTTACATACGGATGGTACAATTTCGTTATGGAGTCTACCTACATTGAAGCTTCAAAATCAATGGAAACTTACAGAGCAGCCCGATTTTAATGCTTGTAATCCCTTAGGGTCAATGAAATTTAAAAAATTTCCACATAATTTATCAGCCTTCCAACCTTTGGATATAGGATGGTGGTCCGATAATGTAAGGAATAATATTTTATATTAAATTTTCAATTGAAATATTTTTGTAAAGCTTTTTATTTCTTACAGGCAGTGATAATTGCAAGATATTCTGGAGCTATTTCAGTATGTTCAGTCAACAATTTAACGAATCTTTTAGGTACAAGTCCAGAATTTTTATATGGTCATCCACTAATAGTTGAACTTCATGAAGGCAAAGGTTTTTTATGTTTGGATTGTGAGATTTTGGTAACAAAACGAAATAGGGAATCCAATATTGAAGGCCACTTTTCAGGTGAATATTTAAATTGTATTTTATAAATGAATTTATTTCAGAGATTAATGTTTTTAATGTTCAGAAGCGTCTTCGGACAGTGAAAAAGAAGAAGACGAAACGAAGTCTACGATAATGAATTATACAAAAAATGTGGTACAAAGTGCTTTGTATACAATGACGGATATTGAAAAGTTTCAACCAAAGAGAAAAAAATCAAAAGTTTTTCAAAAAACCTATCGCTTATTAGGTCTTAAAAGTACAACACCTGAGGAATTATACAACAGAAAAATTGAAACAGAGGTATGGTAATTTAATACTATAATGTATATTTTTAGAATAAAACTCTTTACAATATTCTTATTACGTAAAGACATTTAAATCATATTTCATATTTACATCATTACAATATATCTTTCTACTTTCTTATATTTATACTGGCACATTTATAGGAATATGAAGAAGCTTTGGCACTAGCAAATACTTACAATTTAGATCCAGATTTAGTTTACCAAACACAATGGAGAAAATCCGATTTTTCAGTAAAAGCAATTCAGGAACATTTAAGTAAAATAAGTAAACGTTCATGGGTCTTAAATGAGTGCGTTTCTAGAGTACCAGATAATTTAGAATCTGCCAAAGAGTTACTTAATTTTGGACTACGAGGTGCAAATGTAGAAACACTAGCTGCTATTGGAATAAATGATGATGGAAAGTTTACTTCAAATGAGATCGATGAAGGTTGGATAAATATGGATGAAACTTCTGTACAATTAAATCAGGTAAATATAGAATTGCATTAAATTCTACAGTAAAGAATCATAAATACAAAAAAGAGGTAATAATAGCGCATGAATTATTATCTTGATATTGATTTTTTATAGCTTCAGCAAATTAATAGCATATTGGAAAATCTTAATTTAAATGATCTACAAGAACAGCAAAAAGAATTAATCAGATTCCGGAAGAAACTTCTCAACCATTTAGATAAGCTGAAAACTTACGAAATTCTACTAGAGTCTCCAAATGAGTATGATAGATTTTTTTATGAAGAATTTCGCAGATTTACAGCATTCGAAAATGCAGTCAAGTATGAAAAGAATATAATTTTTTAAAGATTAACCTAAACAATATCGAAAAATTGCATTATCTAATTATTATTTGTATTTAGATTTGCTAAGGATAGTAACTGTAGAGGTGTTGAAGTGATGTTCACATACAATGGAGCAAAATTGATGCAGCACTGGATTGCTATAATTAGTTTCTTTCCTGAAACTCTCAGTCCTGAAAATTATAAAAAGCTTTTACCAGAGTGTGATTTAGAAGGTCGTTTATTTTTGATGTACCAGCATGAATTGCGTCCCAAGGATTGGTCAGAAAGAAATGAATTCATTCAAATTTTTAATCCGGACGAGGATTTTGAAAGTGATTCTATTTATGAACAGAAAAATACTTTATCCATGTACAGGTATTTATATTATTATTGCTCTCATAATGATATTTATGATTATTATAGTTGTTTAAACGATTAATTGCATGTTACAGAAACAAAGAATTGACAAACGACTTGCTGGGAAAATGGTACTGCAACAGGGCCTATGAAATAGAAAAAGACAGTGGAATGGTTGACAATGCGTTAACACTGATAAATATTGGACAGTCTCACAACATTAGCGGGTTAGATAGTTTATTGTTCGATTTAGAAACACTAAGTAATCTGGTTTACGAAGTTGGTATAGAAGATGCGACGTTAGCGTGTCTTGAAAAATTGACTAATTTAAAAAAGGTTAAACTGCTGATGACTGATTCCAACGATAAAAATTTTGTAGCGACAATAAGAAATATGGTTCTACCGTTTGAAAGAAGAAGGAAAAGATGTATTGTGAGTATTTTTTTAAGTATTCATAAAACATTTATAGTTATTCATATAATTTTTGTATATAACATATGTTTACAATATCGTACGCAATATCAATACAATATTAGGATCTGTACGTTTTATTCTCGTATTGGGTATACAGGGCGTCCCGGAAGTACGGACACACCTGAATATCTCGGAAAATAAGAGCGGTAGAAAAATAAAAAACCTCAAATACAAAAGTTTTGGGAAATCAAATCGGTGATCTGACGGTGGCCTTCAATTTGACCTTGAGCTTGACCTTCAGGGTCACTTGAAGGTCAACGTGATTTTTCTAAATAGGTACCCCCATTTTTGACATCGGTTTCTCAAAGAGCGGGAAATTTTACGCCCGAAACGATAGTTTTCAATTTATAAGAATGTGACCTTCAGAAGGTTAAATGAAAGTCAGATGCTAAAAAATCGTCCAGAAGCTGTTCTTTGAACGTTTCAGGATTTATGGTCGAATAAATGTAAGGTTTGAGAAGTCCAACGACCTTGAGAATCTTGATATTGAAGTTAATGTTCAAGGTTATCTGAAGATTAGAGTAATTTTTTTAAAGAAAGCCAGTACTTTTACTACTTCGACTTGATCGAATTCAAGGTCAACGTAGTCAGATCACTGGTTTGATTTCCCAAAACTTTTGTATTTAAAGTTTTTTCTAGCCCAATAAATATGTAAATATAAAATATAAAATTCGCAAAGGTAATTGAAAAATATTAAAAATATTATAAACTAGATATTAATTAATTATAATTCATTATATTGAATTATATTTAATTTTGTTAAGTTTAGTTTCTATAAATTATTTTGTTGCTATCTATTTTGTCAGATTCGATTACGTTGCTGAAATATAATATTTTAACTTTTGAATAGTTTTCAATGAGTTTTTGTCTTTCGTTTTGGATAGGGATATTCAGTGTGTTTAAGTTTTTTGGTTTACTTTTATTCCTGTTAATGAAGCTAACATTGTTAGTAAATGCAAACCGCTTTTTGTTTTTTATTTTCGATTAAAATCTACCCACATCACGATTACATACAGGATTATATGCAGAGGAAAGATTTTTCTCAATAACGTATGTCGATAAAAATAAGTACCATTTTCTCAACAGAGTGTTAATTCAAACGAAGATCTTTTACACGATTATCTTGTTGCGTTAAGTAACGAAGATCTTGCACTACCTGTGATATTTTTCAAATTTTTAAAAGCCTCGCAAGATTCAGATTTACTTGATTCAATACAAGATCCGAGTATATTGGCACTGGATTGCATATATGCATGCAACGATCTGAATATGTATGAAAAGGCCAAGGAAGTATTTGATACGATATTAAATTATTCCGAACTTGATGCTGGAATTGGAGATGCTCACACTGAAAAAATTAAAGAACTTGAACGGGAAATTGAATGTTTACAAATATTAAATAAGTACAATGTGCGAGTTCCAATACATGAAATTGCAACAATCAAAAACGATCTCGCCGCTGTAAGACGCGTTTGGATTCAAATGAGCGATAATTTGAATATGGTGTAGGTACAATTTATACATACATTTATATGTTGTAAGCTTACGAAAATACTTTCGCACAATGATGATGACAATATTTTTAGTTACCCACGACCACACGAGAAACAATGGGCGCTGCTATTGCATGACATAGTGGAGCTTCAAGGATTGATTTTTTCTTGCGTACACATATTAGAGTGTTTTGAAATATGTCTAGCCGCTCGATTACGATCCGGAGTAAAAGCTACTATTCAAGGTAGCACAGTTCTAATGACAACGAAGAAAAACGAGGCACCTACGTTAAAAGTCTCTTATAATAAAGCAGTCGAACTGGTTCTTGAAGCTAGCGTCGCATACTTCAATGATGCCAAAAGCCTTACTGATCCGGACATTGAATTAGCAAAGTAAATAAATAATTTAATTAATATTACTATTAAATGAATATTTGATAAATAATGTTGGTTTACATTGCTTTACATTGCATGTTTTACAATAAAATTATATAATTTCGAGTACTATAATGGAAGATTCTTTACTAAGCTAATGCCTAAGTCGAAGCTAATAAAGAACTAAGTATCATAATATTATAGATTTATATAATGAACAAATGTTATTATATTTATTTATTCAAGTAATCCTAAGAAAATTTGAATTGTATGTGATATTAATATTCCATTAATATGTATCAAATAAACGAATAATATTTTAGGGCATGCCTTCAACTAATATCAGATGATAATAGTCTGATCAAACAGGAGTACGAATTGATCCAGTCTTTGCGAATCTTAGACGAGTTTCGTGTTAATATTTTGCCTCGTCAAGTCAGATTTAAAGAGGACCGAATAAAACTTATAGAAGATTGTTTAAATAGCCGCGACGACGGTTATAAGCTCAAGCAAAAATTGCTTAATTTATCTAAATCTTTACGTATCGAACCAAATAATAACAGACTTCGAGAAGGGAAGATTTTAGAATTAATTACCAGGAAAGCCTTTTTGATGACTGATTATAATGTATGCAGTGCCACGTTAAAACAAATGATGCAAAGTAATTATCAGTCTGCTTGGAAAATTGCGATGGATTTAGGAAGTTGCGACGACTACAAAGACTTACATTTTCGCCTACAATGTTTGAAATTTTCAATCAATAACGGTCCTGTAGATTTACTCGAAGAAGCAATGAAATGCGTTAATTTATTACAAATTCAAATATTAAATAAGGATTTAGAAAAATGGATGTCAACTGACAGCAGTAGTATGGATGATAGTGATTTTGATATGGTACCAAGGATGGTAAACAATGTTCAATATTCTAAAATTCATAATTTTTAAAAATTTCTTTGAATTTCTATTTATTTGCTAACATTATTATTACTTTAACATTTTAGCCTGAAATTCAAAGTAAAGAATTTGTTCCAAAAATGTTTGAAACTTCGACTGAACTCGTGAAAAATTCAGCTCAGCTTGTAAAGCAATCTACTTTTGGTTTAATACGGAGCGCGGGAAGCACAGATTTTTGGAAATCGAAACTGAAATTCGGTATCGACCAAGATGAGAATGATCGAGATAAAAACGGGCAAATTGGAGAGGACGATAATCGTGAACCAGTACAAAAGTTTAGTTGCTTTTATGAAAGTTTGCACAAAAATTGCGGAATTAGTCAGCTAGACACAAATTATTCTAGATTCTCGCGACCGACTGATTACAATACAGAGTTAAAATTATGTCAAACGTTACTTCGAATATCACTGTTAAGCGAAACATCGTCTTATGGACTAGAAGTGAGCGACGTTAATCATTGTGAGTATTTCATTATTATTTTTATTGTTATTTTAAATATTTTACATGATTTCACAAGTTTTCTAATCATGACTCAATAATGAGACAAAAACTAAAGTTTTAACGACATTTTCAGTACTCCTTGAATGTGCGAAGCACACCATTGCAGAGGATTGCCTTCTCGGTTTAGGTTACTTATTTAGTCTGCAAGACAATTATCTGAAAGATGAAGAGAATATTTACGAAAGTCTACCAAAGACGAGAATAATTTCTCAGTTACTTGCCTACTTTTATTCCTTAATACTATTCAAAAAAATATACCCAAACTCTGCGAACACGTACGCCTATGATCCCAATAAATTAATTCATACCATGTCAACAATTGAGCTTGCAGAAAACGACGATGAAAAACTAAACCTGAAAGCTCAAATCAATCTATTCTTGAGTAAAGATCAAGGGAATAGAGAACGCAATTTGACTCACAACACTGAGAGTAACAACTACTCTCAAAAGATTGATACTGGCATTGATTCTGAATTATCATATACTGACAATGCTACGGCTATTCCGGACATGGACGATTGGAATAATTGGGGTGACGACGATTGGGGTGATGTCCCGCAATTAAAGGACGATAATCCTGATGAAGGTCCATATTCGGAAAATATTTTGCACTCTGAAGAAAAGTTTGCAACTGAGGAAGAACGTTACACGAAATTCGGCGAATTGTTCTTAAACATTGAAGACAAAGAAGATTTTGATAAAGTTAAAAAGTTGTTGATTGGTTGGCCAGAATTTGAGAATGTTCACTTCACTGCCATAGATAAACATCCGACATTGCAAATGCTCGTAAAATTGATAGACTTAAGTACTCAAAACAATACTAATGAAGAAGAATCAATTCTCAAAGAATTGAAGGAAATTTTAAACAGTCAACCTGTTCGAGAAGATGTTAGTAAAATATACATTATTAGTCGAGTTTTTAATTCTTATCTTTACTAGCATTTTCAATATTCTATGTTTGTGTGTTTTAATAATGAAATTACTTATTTCTTTCAACAGATTTTGATGGAGTTTATAGACCAAAAGAAAGAAGACATTCCACCAGAACAACTGATATATCTCAGATTATGTTCCAATGCACCATCTCTTCTGAGAGAGGCTGTAAACATCATCAAAGACACCTATAAGGTTCGTAATATTGACAATTTCTTTAAGATATATTTCAAATTCGTTGTTATAACTAATTCTGAAAGCGTAATTACAAATTGTATACAAAATAACGTTGCTTTTCCAAATTCTTTTCAGGTTCTGAAACTGAACTCTACAATTTTAGAAGAGATATTCTTTAAGAATCTTACAGGTTTATTCGGTACAAATCATGAGCTGTATCATCGCATACTTGAAGACATTTTTGTAAATCGAACCATGCCGGAGATCGAAGAAAATGTCAAAGTGCTCATTGATGAACTAGTTCAGCAACGGAATACTCCACATGCAATAGCTTTACTCAATCAACTTGAAGGCATTCCACCATCTCTTAGCACATATGATAATTGTTTTCAGTTACTGTTGCGAAAATGAGGCAATATACTGCTTGTATTTGTAATATAATTGCATACATGTGAGTCCTGTTATTGTTTGAATACGTATTGTTTGCAGTTTCCAAGTTTTCTTTTTGATCATTTTTAACTTCTTTCATTTTACACGCAAATAAATTATACATATATAAAATCAATTTGTACTCATGTCAAAAGCTCACCTATATAATCGTGGATGTAAAAATTCGCGCAAAATTCACTTGCATGAACGGAGAAAATGGAGCAATTGACCGTTATCGAAAAGAAGTTATTTGCACTGAAAAGATGCATCTTTCGCCATTTAAAAAAGAAAAAAAAAAAATTGTTTTCAATCCTACTTTGGTTTAATTTGTTTTAAAGCAATTCAATTTTATTTAAGTAGACAAAAAAATTCCAAGAACGTACAATTTGTGATTGTAGACAATTACATTCATTTATAATATATCGAATAGGTTTGTGGTAATTTTGAACTTTACTTTGAATTTCTTCATTTTCGGCCCTAAATTGAACATAAGACTGTATTACGTAACGTGTGCGAATATAAGCGAGGGATTTAAAGATATAAATTCAATTCGAAAAACGATAAAATCGGTTTGAAATGTTTTAATAATTTTTAATTTGTTTAGTCAACAAGTAGACTTTAAGTGATACGTGTATGCGGGTACGTTATAATCTTACCTTTTATAGTAAACGTCCCTAAAAAATCACTTTGTGTCGCACTTGCATGGAATAGTTATTTTCGTACGGTGGGCGTAAAGTTTAACTTTACGCCCGCTGGCAATCCACGTACAAGTCGTACGCCCTACGTGCGAACATTATTTTTTGTCGTAGTAGGAGTAAAGCCGCGCCTTACTTTGGAGAGGATTGGGAGCAGGACGGTAGTACGATTGGGAGGAGGGGGTGGTTTGTGAGTTGGTTTCACTTTACGCCCGCAAAAGAGGGCGTAAAGGCGTACTTTACGCCTACAATGACGAAAAATATTGTAGCGCCTGAACGTGAAACATTTTTCGAAATTTAGAGAAATGCTCTTATTTCGGATCATTCAGGTCACTCCGATGCATGGTCGTACAAATAAGTTATTACGAGTATTGTATCACCTATTACGATTAGCAAACAAAAATTGATCGCAATGAATTCGAAAAGTAACGTGTGGTCTAGAAATGGGATTCAGTAATAAAATCTTTGAATTCTATATAAATAGAATAGGATTCAGATCTTCACTGTTTAATCCCACGTCTAGACCTCATCTTAATTCCTTTTCGCTTACTGGGATATTAGCCGATAAAATTGAATTTCAAGTTGGCAGCTCACAATTAAGGTTTTTTTTTTTTACTTGTCATATATTTACAATCTGTGAGAGTGACATTTAGTAAATGTTATACGCTGCATTACACTAACATACGAGTAATACTCCAAATGGAGAACATTCATGTATACATAAGATATATTCAATGATTACAATTCCGTACACAAGAGTACAGATAAAGAGAAAAAATAAACAAATAAGAAAAGATGTAATTCCCAGTAAACGAAGAGGGATTCAAGGTTCAATAAAGGAATTGAATGGAATTAAAACTGATCGAGAAATGACCTGATTGGGTTATATTAACCAATCACGACGTATCTCTACCGTTTACTGGGTTTCCAATTGTTGGTTTCTTTATGATGATTGTCTGAATCTCTTCAGCCTCGATCCTATTATGGGATTGTTGAACAGTACAGCAACTAATTTATTAGGGTGCCTTTTAAGTCTTTCTTTATAGTTAGTTTGTATCGTGTTGATTTCTTCTTTTACATCAGTTTTGATACCCAAGTCTTTCCGAATAACGTATTAGGCACACGTTTCTTGGGCATTTAGCTTGAAACCTTTCAATAATACTGATGTTTGATTTTGATGTTCTTCTCCAGAGTTAAGCTCCATACGTCCAAATAAGTTTAAGAATGCATTTATAGATAAGAATTTTGTTGTTTAGGTTTGAACCGAAAACCTGATAATAATGGGGTATCATCCCCCTGGTAAAAAAAATTGACATGGCCTTGCGAAGACCAGGCTTCTGGATCCGTGGCCATGGAAAGGCCACGTTACATTTTCTACCAGGGCCGCATATTTTTTATTATATTTTACAAAAATACACGGGATATGCCCTTTAAAAATTATTAAAAAAAAGATATATGTGTCTGTTGTAATATTGGATGCGGTGGTTATAGATCGTCGGTGAAAAATGGGTACAATGCAGGCCTGTAGGACGCTACCATCATGAAAACAAAATATTACAACGAACAACAAGTATACAAGTCTCAAGAACTCGTTTTTGTTGATTTTACGTTTCGATGCTTAAAAGTTATAATAATAATTAACAAACAATTGAAAGTATAGTTCCATATACGTACACATTTATTCAAAAAGTTTGTTAAATAATAGTTACGTTGAAGGCATATCTTAGAATGTTTGTTCATATAGATATAAAAATGTTTTAATCTCAAATCTGAAGATTTTTCGAAAATAAACTCCGTTCCGCCAACCATAAAGTTTTAGATATTATTTTGTCGCGATTACCTGGGATATTTCGAGTTGTATTTGGTTAATTTTAAAAAGTCGCTTTGATCGAAACGTGGTCGTTGGATCGAAACCTTGATATTGGACTAGATTTTTAAGGTTTTTTTTTTTTTTTTTTTTTTTATTATTACGGCCCTTTCTGCCCTTCTTTCCTCTTAACGGGGAAAATGCGGCTAATTGGCCCCACACCAGTACGTCGGTGTAAC
>JAPYZR010005870.1:0-10337 GCA_030522945.1 Trichopria nigra
CCATAAATTGTCCAATTTCATTATCTATTTCTTAGGCATCTTACAAAAATATTGGACAATAAATGTCCAATAAATGGCTGCAATTTCTACCAGGGATTGTACGAAATTTTATTAGGATTATTAATGATATATATTTCATTTAATATAGTGTACATTATCTAAATATCTCCATTAATATAGTATATTATCATTAAGTTTGAGGGACATTAAAGCATGTTATTATAAAATTAAAGTTTAAAATATTATCCTGATGATTAATTAATATATAATAGGTATAATCTTCTTTATTTAAATAAGAACAATAGAATAAAATAAATAAAAAAATAAAAACACACAATATACATTAATGAACAATATTTATTATTAAAAGCATCAAATTAAATCAGGAAAACACGTTGCTGCGTACAATTATTTACCCAGATTATAATTCGAGACTATTTACGAAACTTGAAACTATATATATATTTTAAAAAATCACTTATAATTTTAGCAATCATTTATATGCAGGCTTCGTTTTCGAAGTAACCAATAATCTGTATTTTAATTGTCAACATATATATATTTGCAATTTGCATACCCGATAAAAACGGCATTTTATTTATTCGCCAAAATGATACGACGTGAAAATAAATAAATATTTTATGACCACCACTGGGAAAGCACGCTCTATTATAGCTTCTGTCAAGCTGTTTGTAGAACTTTCAATCTGCATTGGGAATGGATAACGAATTATTGTTTATTTAATTGTCTTTAATCAATAGAAATCCAATGTTAACAATTCATAATGACGGCAGCGCGTACTCGAATGCGGGCAAGTGATTGATTTTTAATGGCCTCGTTCAGCCATTTAACAATATTTATTTTTTGTAAAATTTGCCTGTCAACTACATGTACTTGATTGTCATCATTCCATTCGCTTTTATTGACAATACAACTTCTTCCATGGGAACTTTCCTAGCTTCGTATAGAATTATCCGATTAGTCATTTTACCAGTTAATATATATATGCTACAATATTTTTCACCTTCTGGTTTCTATCTTTTCCTTAATGACCAATTTTTCTGCGTTTAAAATACCATTAAATAATTTTTCCCATCGCCAGAATACCCACAACATCTTTCATTTATGTTTTTAATTTTAGCTCATATATATAAAGTCTCACATGCCATATGTTCCATCATGACTTATATTTTTATTTAACATTTTTGGTTCGGTTCATTGTTATGACGAGGCCATGGCTTGACGTTATATCTAATGGCCCAGAAGGATAACAATGGATTTTTAACCAAAATATGGCAACAAACGTATATTGTGTTTTGTGGTGTTTTATGTATTTTAAAATAAGTTTATTTTACGTACGTCCTTCAACTTATTCTAGTAGTATAAATATCTTAAACTGAACTAAATTCTTAAATTTCAAATTCCTTCTTAATCTTCTAAAGAGAATTTGAAGTAAAAGAAAATTTTGTTTCAAAGATAAATAATGTACATATATACATTGTTTTACAATCATGGTTTCCATAATTATTCGAGAAATTCATAAATTCAATATGGCGGTCCGAAAAGCAAAAGGCGATGCAGCCTCCTGGTAATATAGGATTTTGCCGGCCGAATAAGGCCTCAGGGCCGAAGTCTCTAGTTATTGTTGAATTTCAACCTCGCCTTGTTCCCGATGGAATGTTAGCATTTAATAACATACAATTTACGGTAAATTTCAGTAGAAATTTATCGCCCAGTATATATACATTTAACAATTTCGAACCGCCGAGTATGTCAAGCTAAAAGGTTGCTTTAATACGTTCTAAAATTTGCATGTTTTCCTTTCCAATAGTGCACACTCCTTAAAGAAATAAATTGAATTCCGTTCGCCATTATATGTAATTATATATACTTTAGATACGATTTACGATTGGCTGAACGTCGCATTATGGAGTAATATGTTATAACTACGCATATATATCAGTGTATTCGCACATACGTATAATTGTATACATATATACATGTATACATATGCATACGTGCGTGAATATGTATATGTGACTCGAAGGAAGGAAGGTATATATAGGTTTACTCGAATACGATAATGAAGACTAAACTTTAGACGTACAAAATCGATTTTCTATACATATTAGGTTGGAAAAGTTTGAGTTAAGATTCTTTTGAGCACTTTCGATCCTGAAAAAAATGCAAGCCTGAAAGAATTTAACGTTTTATATACGTTATTTATATCTAAATCACTAACCAACATATATATAGACCAAATAATAAAAAATTGAGCTATACGTCAAATGAGAAATTACTTATATTTTACATATATATATATATATAACGTCGATCAGTATAGTGTTATTTTATGTGTCTTTACATTGAAGATTTATTCTGAGAGCTTTACTATGAAATGTATCATCAAAACATTGACAATTAATGAAAAGTTAAATTAATTAAGAGTGATGAAAATTTGAATTAATGACATATATAGAATATATTACAATGAATGAAAATTTATCTATCGATTATTATCAGCAAATATTTTTCAAGTCTGAATGTACGAACCCACCATTACAATAAACGGCAATATCGAAATGAATGATAAAATTCATCGAATGTTAGTCATTGACTCCTACGCAATCTTGTTATTCAACTGAGTGATGTAAATAATCAGATGATTGGCTATCAGCATCTGGTTCTTTTTATTTATGCATCATGATCTATGATAGAAATCATTTTTGCCCATTGCTTTCTATACGTATACAAAATGTCTGAAATTAGGTAAACTCAGAAAATTACAGTTACAATGAACCGAAGTATAATTAACATTTAATTAATTTTCTTTTACGGTATAGACTAAAATAACCTCGTTTAATTGTGTCGGATAAATCATTCTTTCCGACACATCTCCATAATCGAACGTTTACCTTTCAGCTTTAGATAGTACTGAGATGGCCTGACGTAGAATTTCTGCGCCTGCAATGTCGCAAACATCATGTCATAATTTTTCGACTAATTAAATATTTGATCGAGCTAGTTTGATGCCTAAATGCATATCTGGACTCGAAAATACGGGAGACTTATCAGACTTCTTTCGAAGTCTTACATCATAGGCCCATCGGGAGAGATGGTCACGTACCTCGGGAAGGTCTTATCTCTTCTCCGAGTCGACTTGATCGACTCGATTCGATACTAGAGGCAGTCAAACTTCCACCCTTGACACGAGCCTTCAAACTTACATCCTTGACAAGGGCCTGAAAAAACATCCTCGCGACGATGCCCTTAGCGTATCCTATCTATCTATCAGAAGTTACTTGTAGGGTCACGTGCGCATTCGATAACTAAAACAGAGTCAACTTATCTAAATATTGTTTTAAGGAGCTCAATAGAAGCTTGGAAAATAACAATACATTTTTACACAGTATTGTGTCTTGAGTCTTTTCAGGATTTTTGACGGAAAGCGTTGGACGAACTCGAGCAATTCAACAAGACCGCAATCACAAATCGCAATCACTGCCGCCATCCATATAACACAACTACTATCGCCATCTCATTATCTCTTTGACCAATATCAGCAATAAGACTACGAACAATAGAGGCCAGTGCATTAGGATAAATACCAACAAGTGCGTACTGTTAAAAAAGGTGAGACGAAAAAATTTGTGAAAAATTCAAAAGCACCAAAGAATGGTTCGGTCGACAATCCATGGGAAGCAATGAAGGAAGAATGCCATTAAACTAATGACAGAATAATAAATCGATCAATAATTTAAGAAAATACAATATTTTCGTGTTTTTTTTTCTGGGCGCCATATTTGAAAAACGATTGTAGATATTGGAAAATGGACTTCAGATCTAGAAAAAGCAGACCTGAAAACTATAAGATATGCATTTGCATAAAAATTCATTCACGCTTTCTATGAAAATTATTTGCAAAAAATAGCAAGAATTGATGCCACTTCAGGGCGAAACAGGTCCGTTGCACATCATTGCATATACTTATTGCCCTCAGATAGCACAAAAATTATTTTGCGAAGCAGACATGAATTATACTGTCGTACAGTGACTTGCGTAAAGCAAATGCAATACACAGAGCCCTCTATTGTACTAAGATTGCAATACATGAAAAATTCAAATAGAACATTATATTCAACAAATATTTTTCATTACAATTATATGTAAACTTGTTACTTTGAATGTACAAAACTTGTTATTGTCTTATTAGCAAGCACTTTCCGTTAAGGTTACAGTAGTCGTCGACAGAAATCAATCCATGAATGTCATGGGTGCGAAAATTATAATAATGTAATATTACGTGCCTCAAAGAAGAATTACGGAATATTGACGGGTCAATAATCATCAGAAATGTCGATTATTGAATCAGGAATTTAGCGCCACATATAAATGCCATGTTATGTTTTAAAAATCTAATTTTACTCATTTAATTTTTATTTTAATTTTTTTATCAGCATTTCTTAAAAGTTCACTTAGAAGCCGTGAATATCAACTAAAGTTTTTCAAATTGCTTCAAGACTGCAACCTGTAGCCAAATATATATACACGGGTACAATCGAATTAGACGAGTTAACGAATATTCAATTCAAAAGATGTTTCGAGCTTTTAAATGAACCTGCAACAATAACCGACAGGAAAGTACTCGTTAAAGTCAGTGTCTGGTAGTCGATCACGCGATCGTATCTATATTTGCTTTTCTAGTTAATGCCACAATTGGCCTACATTTATGTCGTTTGAGGGTGCACAGATTTCATTATTTCATTAGATGTAGGATCATGGGCTGACATCATATATAGGTATATTTGTTCACACAAGTTCTGGCGATAATCATAAAAATTTGTTTCTACCATGTAAATAACGCTCTGCCGTGTTTATTGTATTACGATTTTTAATTATACATATATAGAAATATAAAATATCTTTAGTTTTAATATTTAGTTTTAATTTACAGAGAATGAAATGGAACTTCCTTCATTAACATACACGTTATAGCTGATTGTGCTGATGTAGATTGGAATTCATAGTAAAATGTGCGCAAACAATTACTTGCGCGTCGAAAGTCATAAAAATGAATGTTTTTTTTTTTATTATGAATACTTACGTTTTTGATTAAAAAGTACTTGTCGTACTTGAATCAGCATTTTTCGAAATCTGCCAACATTTTTTATTTCCTGTCGGTTCAGAATCCCGAAATTAATTTTCATTTATTTTCATCGAAATCACGATAGTTTATTGAAATATTCTTGACAAGATTTTTGCAAGGTTTAAAAGCGTATTGTTTATTTAACAATATTTAGATGACGATTCAAAATTTACTGACCAGATTGAATATAGAATATCATACTATGTATCTGTAGAATATTGTATTTTTAGAATATCATACTATGTATATATTTTTAAAATAGCTATAATTTCCTGAAATCCTTCGGAATAATATTTTAAACCTCTTTAAAATATTTAATTCGAAAGAAGCTGTCGAAATCAATTCCTTCGTCTTCCTCATGATAGAAAAATGTTGCATACGATTTTCTGAAAGATTTTTCCTTTAAAATCTTTGGCGAGCGCCAAGTGATGACCGCACACTAAAATAGTCATCCGTTCATTGAATTAAGGGCAAATCTGCAATTACTTTGATTAAATATAATGCGGTACGCGTGTTAATGTATTTTAGAGCGACCTCGACAGTGACATTGTTGAACAGCAGCTACGCTCGTACCGAAGGGAGCAGCTCTCAAGGTGAAATTAATAAAATCCCATTACGCAGTCAGTAAAGTGTAATGCATATTCATCATCGTATATATGTACACATGAATATTGATATTGTCGAATATCTACATATACGCAAGGGTGGACGTTCGTCCGCAGTTAAAAATATAGTTCCTGCAGTGCAGGCCGACAATGTACAAATCGTGCGAATGGTCACAGCGTCAATTCGCAAGTCGTTAAATATGAGAAAAGGCCTAATTTTGCGATTGCGTTGATTCAAATTTACACGCGATAAAACAATGCGAAACATATTACAGTTCCGTGGTCGCTACGCCCCAATACTGCTGCATTCTGGTGGCATCCTGCTCGAAGGAATCCAGTGCCCCTCTCTCTTGAATGACTGCAAAGTCGTACTCCAGATTGTAAGGCATTAGCCTCTGAAGGCTTCCGAAGTATGCTGCATTAGGGCCGCCGTTGAGAGGCCGCCTGCCACTACCAAAAGCCGATCGAATCATGGACATTGGTACCGGATGCACCGCTTGGACTGTGTGTATGGGGATGCCCATTGGCGTCCGAACCGTTCCGGAAGGGTCGAAGGATCTCGCACTACCGAAGCGCTTGGATAAAAAGGGCACGGCATTGGTGGAGCCCAGCTGCGGCGTCGACCTGGATTGCCCTCTGCGTAGAGGGCTCGATATTGATCGAGAAGTATTTGTCAGAGTATCCAGCTCTTTGTCGAAGAGCAATTGCGTATTCTGTTCTAGCATGTATTCCCAGCAACGGAGTTGCTCGTCGCTCGGCGCTGTTGACCTCTCCGAATAGCTACTCGCATCCTGGGTACTGTGGCCCGAGGTAGACCCTAATGTTCCTCGATTCATGGTGCGCGCTTTACAGGCCGTCGCCGATCTCGAGGATCCTGTAGTACTTCCGGAACAAAATCTACCTCTGCCTGAGGTTCTTCGGCGAGATTTCGAGTCGAATATTCCCTCGCTGGTCTGGTCCGATTGACCACTGGGGGAACTGCGGTCATCTCGATGAACCATCACGGATACTTCCTTTTCTGTCGAATCGGGTAATCGATTTGGCTTATTGTAGTATCGGACTTGATGGGTACTTCGACTTGACTTTGACGTGCTCGACCTGCAAATTCAGTGTAACGATTAGTGCAATTTTGCATAATCATATAATAGCAAGTTCTAGTTTGGATCATTGACCGTGAATTGCCGCTCAAAACATTTCGCACTTTAAGAAAAAATTTCAAACATTTCAAATCTTATTTTACCTGCCACTAATAATGTTTCTTAGAACTCCGTTGAGGTATAAGTCGTTACCAGAGTTGTTATCATTGGCATTTTGCCCATTACAGCAGCATGCTGCAGGTGGTTCGTGTGGAGCTAATCGCGGTAAACAACAGGAACAGGTGCAAGTTTCCGACGTCATTTGATTACGAGTAGACTTAAGTTGCACAGCCTGCCTCAATTCATGCATCATCCTACCGACGTGATCGACGTGGCCCGGCCCCGGCGAACTTAATCTCACCACAAGTATACTTAAATTGTCTTCAGCCTCGTACGCCTGCGCCAGATCCTGTAATCTCTTGGCAGCGAGCACAGGACTGGCTTCGGCTCTCGCCTCTCTCACAGCCTCCTGAATACTCAGGACTTCCCAAACTCTTCGATTTGCCACGATTATAAACTCATCATCTTCTTCGAGGATAACTTCCTCCACGGTCGTGTCCGGCGCCGTGTAAGGGAGCGATGTTGCTATATTACATTGATGAGCTTTATTTTTGAGTCGGATCATTTGGAATGATTCCGGCGATCTCCCTCCAGCGATTTGTAACGGACCTGTAGCCCTGCAGAGAACGGCCTTACTGTCCCCGCACGTGGCAACTGTCAACAAATACTTTCTGCGCCGTTCAGCGCCACGCTCCTTATTCACGTCGCGACTGGACTTTGGTAATTTGGTTATATGGACTAGGGTCGAGTCCACTCCGTATTTTTGGCCCTTTTCCTTCAATTCCTTTTGCGCCGATAACAAAGTGTACTTCAGGTATTCCGCGGATGTTTCCTTGATCGTTTTCTCTTCGAGCAGAAGCCTCGGGATTATTTCTTGAAGATGACCAGGTGCCTCTTGATTCAGACTTCCGTCAAAAATACCGAAGAGGCCTTCGTTGTTACAAAATGTGGGCATTCGGACTTGTGAGACACAAAGTCTACAATAAAAAACAGACGCACACTATACAGAATCTATATTCGTTGGATCTACTCAATTATTTGAAATGTTAAAATTGTCTTACTTTTCCTTCATTCCGGGAGTTTCGGAAAATCCCAGTCGCCAGGGAAGGTGATCGGAGTTTTCCCTGCCAACAGTGTCCGCCTGTCGCGGATGGGCGGGCAATGTGGGTCGATTTTGCCCCGAAACATCGATGAGAGAAACTGGTCTTTGCGAACGGTATCGCTGAAATTGCCGAGGATCGACGTGAAGTCGTGTATTACAAGATATGTCCAAAAACTGCAGTTGCGATGGGACTAGGCTTTCGAGGTTGACCCTATCTAACTGATTGTGAGCGAGATCCAGTACCTGCGAACAGTAAACAATTCATAAAATGCAAGCGAGCTTTAAGTGCTTCTCCTCGTTAAAATTTCAACATCTAATAGCAGATATACATGAAAGTAATATTCTGGCATAGAAAAAAATCAAAAAGTTAAAATTACTTTTAATGATGTAGTTCTGTTGAAAGGGGGGCAGGTCAAGAGACGATTCGAGTGAACTCGCAAGACCCTCAAGTGCGGCAAATTGGCAACGTTATCAGGTAGATATTGCAGGCGGTTGCCCGAGAGAATCATTTCTTCCAATTTCTTCCAGGCTGCTATGCAACTAAGAAGGAAAATTAAAATTTAATTAATTGAGGGTTTCCTTAAAAATAAATTAATCTGTCCAAGCGATATATTGAAAAAAAAAAAAAAAAAAAAATCGAATTACAGGAACTCTCACCTTTCGGGTAGTGTGTCTAGAGTATTGTAGGCCATGTGTAGGACTTTCATCGATGTAAATTTCATGAGAGAATCCAGGGCTGTATTGGTTAAACAGTTTCCCGTGAGATAGAGTTTTTCCATACTTGGCCGAGATTTCGTTCGATTCGGGCAGGCATTCTCGTCCGTGTAAGGTAACTCCGATAATCGATTGTTTGAAAGATTCAATATTTTCAATCTGGAAATGTTGAAAAATGTATAAATATTCAATTTTACGGTTGTTTATTGCAGTATTGTAATTGCTCTAATCATTCGTAGGATTCAGTAGCGCTTAGTTAAAAAGTTAAATCAAAATTGATTAGTTTGGAATCTAATTTTTCATTATTCATTCCAGTTTAATTTTTATATATTGAGCGTTTTCGAGGACTCCACTGTCAATGCTTCGTATGTTTATTATGTTGGCCAATTGGAGTGCTCGAAGGTTGCTCCACTATTGCCGCGGGCTATAAGTGTCTCGCTATTTCCGCCCACACTTCTGCATTTCGCATTTCAATTGATCAAGTGCTTGTCATTCAAATAATACTCGACCAATCAAAATTTTCTTGCCTATTGGGTTCGCAATTTTAAGGGGAATATGCCCTCGAAATATTGCACGTGAATTCCGGAGCTCCCTGTACATTCAACTATTTCGTTAATTTGTCCTAATTTTTACACGTTTTTTTTTTTTTGGCCAAGTTGTGATTGTTATTTAGTAAACGTTTAAATAAATGACTAGGGCATTTTCGGCGTAATAAAAAATGGGAGAAATTTACTTGTCGGTGTAAACGAAGAAATTCCTCGGCAGTGCCGTTAACGCGTTATCCTGCAGCGTCAGATGAACAATGCTCAGAGATTTTCTAGGGGGTGGAAGCGCTTGTAAGCGGTTATGCGGTAAATGAAGGACCTCGAGCTTCGATGGTTGAGATAATAATCGATCAGGAAGCCCAGTCAGTGCATTGTTCGATGCGAAGAGAGCCCGAAGATCTGGCAAATCAGGAATCCACTCCGGCAAAGCCTCCAATTCGTTGCTGCACAATTCCAAACGTTTAATTCGTGAATGCGTAATTCAGATAATATGCGTATTAATCATTGTATCTTATCAAATTATATATATATGTATATAAAATATTTAACATTTATCGTTCATTGCATTTTTTGAAATATTATTGAATCACTTTAACCCATTAACTTCCAAAAGACACAAAAATTGACAGCGATTTTGAGTTCACAAATTTTTAAGAAATCGATGTCGGTTTTTTTTAAACCAAGTTTTCCAGATGTGCTCTACACGATGGAACTATTCTAAAGAGTGAAAAATATAAATTTGTATTGTTTTTTGGCAAATTTCCATAAAAAATCACGTTTTTTCGCGATATTTTTCTAAAAAACCACCGATTTTTAACAGATAAAATGGTTTATACGTACAATAAATGGTTTAAAACGTGTCTTTAGTACTTCTGCTTGATAAATATGGGGGTAGTTTTTTTGGCAAATTTAAAAAAAAAAAACCGAGTGAGCATTTTCAACCAAAAATAATATATCTTTATTTTTTAATTCCGCCATGTTGGATCCGCCATTTTGAATTTCTGAAGTTTGACGAAATATTCGTAATCA
>JAPYZR010005871.1:0-16495 GCA_030522945.1 Trichopria nigra
GATTGTGTCCGTGTCGCGTCAAACACCATTTCCTCAACGGCCGTTTGGAGGTACGTTATGGCTCATCATTGGCCCGTAACCCTCTGGTACATTATACATCTACAAAAAAAAAAACTTTATACTAAAAATAAACCCTTTACTATAAAGAATATAATAAATATTCGTAAAATAAAAAATAAATTTAGATCGATTACCCGTACATTATTGTATAAAATTATTATGAAATCACAATTTGTTATAACAATATCTTTGAAAGATCACTATAAAAGTGTATTACGTACGTATAGAACTAAACAAACAGTAGAACGTAGAAGAAATAACGTGGAGTTTCAATTGTGAGTAACAATGCCATGAGTATGCTGACTCAAATAAGATGAAATGTACAAATTGAATTTGAGCATGGAAATTACCAATCCGATTGATCGTGATGTGCTAGGTACTAGATATAATTAAATAAATTTGGAGTAAGTACTGCAAACATTGCTCTATATATGAAATTAAAGATTTCTATAAAAACGGAAAGTTATCTAATATATAAAATAACTTCTCGAATAAAAAATCAACAAAAGCGAGATGAAAAAAATTAATATGATGTTTTGGAATATGTCGATCTTTGTTTGTTTTGAAATTATACTACAAGTAGTTTTAACAATAAAAATAATTATCTTCGTTTTAAACTAGTAAATAAAGAGCATAACTTTCATATCTTTAGTCTTAGTTTTGTCTTCTGAAGTTGTATTTCCCCCTTGCTATGAAAAACACTCTTTTTCTTCATTTGTGACATTAATATAAACGAGACGTATTCCAATTGATGTGTTTACAGTCAAAACTTCAATAAAGAAAGTATATATAAAAAATGGTTAATTGTTGGGAACAATCGAAAACTCAACACATCCACGTGTAAATGAACTATTGGATTCTGTAAATTCTGATGAATAAAGAATTAACTTAAAGGCCTTCACAACCGAAATTAGTTGAGCAATGTCTGTGACAATTTGTTGAGTAATATCTGTGATATGTTTGGTATCGATTGCAATATAAACAATTTCGATTAAAGATCGAATTATTATAACAAATCAGACTTATCGATTTTAAATAGTGTATAAACCGATAGTATATAAATAGAGCATATTTTGTAATTTCCTAGAATCCTAAACTTAAAAAAACACAATGTATTGCTTTGACTGCAACATGCAGAGGTAATAATTACTGTTTAGAGTAGTAATTACTTTTTTCTCATACTTACATTATTACTTAATTTACTCCACTCATATCCAGCCGGCAGATATGGCATGGCACTCATTTGCATTTGTTGTGGCCTGACAACATTCTGCGTCGTGAAGCTTACACTCTGTTGTCCCATAATATTCTGGCAGTAATTTGGTTTCGTAATAAATACTCTTCCACCAGGCAATGTGATTTGACAAGGCAACTCACTTTGACAAGAAACGTTGAGATTTGACACTCCCGATTCTTCCTCGCGCCCAGATGGATAGCTTGCGCCCACCGAACAGATATCGCTAATCAAACGCTCTTCATTTCGAACTTGAGTAACTGGTTGCATTGAAACTACATTTGGTTGTTGATAAATCATCTCCGGATATCCACCCGTATATCCCACGGCAGGTATTTTTCGAGCGCACTGTGCATCCACATTTATCATTGATTGACTCGTATAAACTTCTCCAGGAGCACAGTGGACATTTGCTGGTAAGTTACGATTTGTCGTGAACGAGTTGGATGGGACGAAAATATTCCTGTCATTCTGCAGATAACCAATTGCCAGAAACTTCCCTGGCTGTCCGAGATTTTGCGTTGACCCACAGTCTTGATAGAATAACAAATCACCATTAACTGGAACAATATGTTCTTTGGAACTGCGCATAGGTGCTGTTTGGTAATTTCTATCACTAGGGTGTTGTAATCTACCTAAGTTATATGCTGTTGAAGACCTTTGCACGGGCACTTTATAAGATGTATAGGCTGACAAATTGTCTGTTGTCAAATACTGTTCAATGCTTTGCCTTGGGGGTTGATGCTGTGAAATGTAATTATTGTTAGAAACATGCGATGATGCATGGAGTATCTCTGGACGGAGACTTAAGCGACTAGTTTTTTCCTGAATATCTCCAAAACTCACCCCTCTCGGCAATTCCTCAATGGATCCCTGTGACAATCTTATTTCTGAATTTTGCAAAATTTTCTTTTCTTCATTTGCATTAAAAGAGTTAGATTTTTGTCTTTCAATCCTGGTATGTTTTAATTGTGCATCAGGGGACTTTGCATAAGGTACATTCATTTTCGCTTCTTTCTTTTTGCAGTTGGGAGGCGTTAAAAACAGACATCGTTCTGTTGAGGTTTGCGTAATCTGCGATTTTCTCTGCATTTTTTCCATGTTCAATCTCGGTGGTTGATTATATTTTGACTTCATATAATTTACCTTACACTTTAGAACGTCAACAGTTTGATCTTGTGTTGATTTTTCAAGATGCGGTGTTCGCTCGCAGATGAAGTCTGAATCAGTTTCTATGTCTTCATTGAAACGGCTTTGGCTCTTACTCGTGTTCAACTCCATAAATCTCTGTAGATCTTCAATCGTAAATTTTTTCTTTTTTTCACGGTATTCCACATATCGACTAGACTTCCGTAAAATTGTTGGCACATGTTTCATGGTTCGCTGCAATCCATGCTTCAAAACTCCTCGTTTTGGCGAAGGCTTATACTTATATCCTTCATTAACAGTTTGCAAATAATGACGTGTGAACCACTGTGGATCTTCTGCATCGGTTACCGATCGATTACTGCTTTGAGGATCAATTTTAACTTTTGTCGATGAAGGAATGACTCGTTTTCTCTTCATAGGATTCTCATTAACTGTTACGTCGGGAGAAGGTATTTTTACATAGTTCTCGGAAGGAAACTCAAAAGAAAGAGATTCAATATAATCTATGTCACCTTCTTTCTCTTCGTGACCTGAGCCTTTCAATAAGGCGGAAAGATCGTTGGCAACTCGTTCTGCACTTCGCCTCATGTTCTTCTGCAATGTGATGTTTTGTACAGATCGAATAATAGCTGAGTTAGGATCTGCTAGAGTTTCAGAACTACTGTTGGTCGAAACTTGGGAATGAGTGCTCGTATTTGTGAAAACTGCTTTATTTGACTTCTTTGTACCCTTTTTCTGATTAATATAATGCTGGTATGACCATGCATGTGTTTTCCTTAACGCTGCCAATGTTTTGTCAAGTGGATCTACAAACAATTTTTAAGGCATTTGAAATCAACTTTCTTGTTGTGAAATTAAGATATTGAAGTTATTTAAAAGAATAAAAGGCAAAAAAGTAACAAATATATTATAAAATTAAAAAAGAATAAAAATACACAAAATTTCCTATAAAGCTTTCTGCAAGAATTATTATATGAAGAAAAACTTTTGTATATAACCTTGCTGAAATTGTTGAGCAAGATCTTCAAAGCATTCGTTGTTTACCGTTTGACACAATTTTTCGTATTTGTGGATCAAAGATGGGTTTATGTGCAAGACATTATGCGACTTAATATTGGCTGAACTTGGTTTGTGTGCCCCATGATTAGATTCGTCTTCTGCTGCAAATAAATCCTTTGGGCAAGAATTTGCAATTCTTGGAGAAAACCTAATTTTAAAAGTTATAATTTAATTGAAAGTAAAATGAGTACAAGGATTTTTTTCAAATATTTTATTTTTTGTTTCCGGCAAATTTTTAAATCGATAAATTATGCTCACCAAATTTCACCAATTTGATGGACCTTATCTTGTTTGCTACAGCCTGCAACACTTTCCTGATTATCTTCACTTTCAAAAAGCCTTCTTTTGCATTTATCTTCCTTCGAACTATGGTCGGAGACGTTTATGTCTCCATCAATATCCAAAGCCTTTTCAAGCGAACGAATTATACGTGGTTTTCTTGATGCACTGAAAATTGTAATATTTTATTTCAGTGAAAGAAGACAATATACTTTATACATTATTACCCAAAACACACCCGTTTAATCTCGTGACAGGACTTTCTTCGACAGATTCTTCATCTGAATTTTGTTTCTCCGACTGTTGTTTAGCACCTTTTAAAGACTCTTTCGAAGATCGAGTAGATAAGTTTTCCGCAACCTTTGAATTACCCAAGGAAGCACTGTAAGCATATTACCAGGAGCAATAAGTAGGTATTTATTTTTCTATCGTATAAATAAAGTTTCAATATATACCGTAAAATTGGTTTGTCACTTCTTAATAGCTTTAAAATGTCTCCATTAAGTCGAGCTTTTGTTGACTCGGTAATCCAATTATCTTCTGAAAAGAATGTTGATATTTTTTATGCTTGAACAATTTAGGAATTTATTATTAAACCATAACAGTTTTGAAAACTTACTTCGTTTGATTTCTATACCTTTGGCACCATTTTTAAACAGACCAAATAACTGCGAAAATTATTTATATTAACATTAAGCTTAAAATTAGTAACTTGTTTCTTTTTTTAAATATCATACCGGTTCAGGAAGAAGTCGATTACTGATTATCTTTGGCTTTTTTAAAGTTAGGTCAACTTTCTGCGTCTTTTGATCCTGAAAGGGAAACGTACATTAATTTGTTTAACGTGTGACTTTATAACGCCATGAATAAGTTAAAAAATAATAAGGCTATACTGTAAAATAATAATAAGGTTGAAAAATTAGGATATAATTTATTCGAAAGAAAAAATAACGAAAAAACTTATTCGATAATTTTTTATAAATGTAAACTAGAATAATATTATAATTTTGTGGTGTGATTGTACGATGAACAAAGAGCTCAAAACTTTATACATTATCCTCTCTTTTCTGTGCAAACTCGTTCAAAGTTTTAGATAATCTGCTCTTCGAAGGTTTTGGAACAGCACCCTTGATTTTCTGCAATAATTCAAATTTAACAACTTTGAACGACAATCGGTATCATGAGGGAAGGATAAATTGAATTTTATGAAACGCGACAACTTTAATTCGAGAATGCGATTTAATAATTATTGATTAATAAACAGATTCACTTTCGGCAGTAACAGGAAAGCGTCTTTTATTATAATGAGTTGTTTTGAATCGTTCGAAGGTCAAGCGACGAAGCGACGCGGATCAAAACAAGTCGATCGAAGCGCCGATCAGCCGGTGCCTTATTATAACCTCGATATTGAAGAAATCATTTTTTGTTGTTTAAAAAAGACATCGCGTAAAACGTCATCGGCCGGCGATCGACAGTTCGCGTTTCTGCGATTTGAAAAGTTTTGCGCGAATGTCGCCTGAACGTTGCCGAAATCGGAAAAGTCAGGCATTAGCGTGCGGCATAACCTCAAACCGTGAAGAAAGAGTAGGCGAGAAACGAATCCTTTCGAATGGCAAAATGCATCGCGGGAATTGGGAATACAATACGAGGGCAGTTTTAAGGGTTGGATAAAGAAGGTCGACGAAGCGTATATACTCACCAGATCGTTCTTTACAGCCAGCGAATTACGTCGCAATTCTTCCAAGTCCTTCTTTCGTCTTTTCTTCTTCTTTCTCTCCTCTTCTTCTTTCTTAACTGTAGCTAGTTTTCCCATTTCGTAAATTCGCGCTGGTCAATGCGACGGGTTGAAATGTACGCGTTCATCCTTGCCGCAGTTTTCTCTGCTCCGTTTTTTTTTCCCCTGCACTTTTTCGCCTCTTCGCTTCGCGATTCGCGCACTCCGCGCGACGCCGCGGTTTTACGAACGCCTAAGTTTTTTTTCTTCTTTTTTTTTTGTTTTCGCGCGATTGGTCACACGACCCGATTTTCCTCGCGTTTCTCCGAACTGCGGACTTTTCGCAGTGACGTAACGCACTGCGATTTTTTCGCGAAATGAAAAATCGGATTTACCTATAATGTCCTATATATACGTAAAGTCGAAAGACGCGAATAACGTCGAGGTTTTCGATCAAGGTACGACTCATGTGTCTTCTTTTGTTTTGTTTCGCGAAAGCCGAGTGTCGCGTCTCGTGTTAGTGCAAGCGCAATTAGCCCTATAGGTACATAGGGTTCGCCATGCAATAAATAATTATGCGTGGAAAATACTTTTTGCGTTATAATGGTATATTTTTTCTATATGTTTTCCAAACTGGAAGTCGTCACGACGTATCTAAGACGTATCGACGACGCAATCCGTGAATTTGAAATCTTTATCGTTCGTTTTAAAAAAATGCCTTCTTCCGCGAATTACGAGAAAAATCAATGAAGAAGTTGGACTTTATCGACATTTTTTACATTAAATGCGATTACATACAATGGTTTCTCGAATTTTTCGCTAATTTGAAATAAAAGTAATAATATATATAGTGTAATAGGAGAACTTTTGTCTAAAAATGGCCGCGGAGTAATCAAAATTTGGAATAGTTTTTAAACGTTGATTCGATGCGACTTTATCGACCGAGTTCGAACATGATGAAATAATAAGATTAGAGATTCAGCTTTAGCTTCAGTTTCAGCAACAAAAATAAGAAGTGCACAGAAAACAAATTCCTGCAACTTGTAAGTAACAATCATATAATTGACCATTGCGAATGTAGAAATCAGCAGTGAATGTCTTTATAATTACCCCAAAAGGAACTTTTTGTCAAGTTGCGGGTTGCGTGAGACAGAAAATTCTTGTAGACTTGAATTGATTGAAATCTTTCCCTTTTTGAAAATACTTTTCTAGAAAAGTTGGCTTTTTACATCCATTTTTGTGATTAAGTTTTCATTCTGGACTTTGGGCTTAAATTATGTGCGTAAGTAAACATGAAACATAAATATTTGATAAGGGTCATTGACTTTTGTCTTTGAGTTTATAGAAAGCAGTGATAATACAATGTTATACGTGTATTGATTGTTATGAAACTGCAACCAAAATATATCATACGACGATGATTTTGTAAAATTAAATTAATATTCCAATAAAACGTAGCGACTGTACATATGCTTTGTACAATAATGTATATGTAATACAATGATGTACGAAAATAAAATAAACGTCAACGATGAACCACGTTACGCCTTCATAAAAGGAATGGTTTGTTATTTTTATATATTATACGATTGATATTATATTATCAATAATCTATAGCACGAATCAAGTTGTTTGTCTATTTGACATGCTCGTTAATACAAGGATAGATTTTAGCACTACAATTTTTAATATATATACTTATTTATCTGTGATAAATTTGTTTTATACTATAAATAACATTGCTTACCCTGGTAAACATATATATCATAAAACATTATATGGACAACAACAATATAGAAAAAATAATTTGTTTATAATGTTTTATCACGTATTTTATTTAGGGCATCAACTATATTTGCATTATTTAGATTAAGGTAATACGATGAGTCAATAACGTAAAAACTCTACAAAATAAAAACCAATAACACGATTGGAAATGTTATGTTCACAATAGGATTCATAATATGCATAAATATAAAATTGTGAAGCACATAAATACTTAGATCCAAATGAAAATAAAATATTGAAAAACATAATTTGAAAAAAATATATATCTTTTAGTACGTAGAATTAATATATAGACTAAGTACATCTGAATTTCTTCAGATTAATAATAAGTCTTAACGCTTTTATAGCAGGAAATATTATTGTAAGATGAAAAATATGTAGTCTTATTCAACTATTTGAATTAAAAAAAAAGTTGCCATTAAATGTATAAATTAATTGCGTTAATAGCAATATCATTTTATCATTTATTGATTAAAAATTAAAATGGTAAAAATAACAAAGGTAAACGTACTACATTCTAAGCATTTTTACCACTTGACGTATAATTGACAAGGTGATTAATGAATTTCTAAATTGTCAATATAATATGTGTAATTAAGTTTCACTGTACGTGATAATCAACTTTTATAATGGTTATATTTCCTTTTCGTTTGTTTTCGATAAAGCCAATGAAATGATCGTAGACTTCTGTCACAGGTTGCGGATCCACTAATCCGCGACGAGCAATAATATATATGGACGATATTATATAATTTTAAAAGTGAAACATGTGTATACAACATAAATATATATGTATAATATTTATTGAAATGTTCATAGTGTTTATTAATTTATAAATTATATATTAACTTAAGGTAATCGTGATTGATTAAAAGTTATTAAAAGACAAAAATTCTAAAATAAGCATAATTTCGTGAATATATAGCATTTTACTTACGTTCAAACCTCTTAAATATTCAGATGAAATGAATAATGAAAATGTCCAATTGAATATAAGAGCTATATGTCTGTTCGCTTTTTCGCAACGACTTCAGCCGAAGCTGAGCGGAGGCATCCGAAGCTGGTCGAACTTAACCGAACTTTTACCCGAATCCCTCTAGCCATACTACTACTATTTTGAGACATGTTCTTGCGATTAGACAACATATTTGACTATTTATGGGTCGATTCGGACACAGTATAGGGGCCTTCGGGGCAAAAATGGCACTACTCCCTAATTGTACACCAAAATGGCTGCCTCTTCGTCTACTATAACCAAGTTTATAGAGTATGTAGGTCGTCAGTGCAAATACCGAATAAACCGGGGTTGCAACTGGATGATGAAAAAGTGCATCCGATGCGATTAACAGTGAATGACTGCATTAAAATTTGATGACTAAAGGCCACACCATGACCTGATGGTTATTTCAGTTGAGCAAATGCGTCGACCGCGAACGGAGCGATGGCTAATGAATCGCAGCGAAACAGCACAACCCTCTATTGTATACCTACAGAAATATACGTAGCGTTGGAAACGTGCATGTAGCGAAATTGCTTATGTAACGTAATTTCCGTCAATGACTGTATTTTTCTCGATCGCAGTCATTGTACCCTTATAATTAGGCGTATTTTGTCCAACCATAGTTTGCATTCTCTATAGAGGTTCCGAACGAGTTAATTAATTGAGCAATTGGAGAGATTTTAAATGCATAAGGAAACAAAGAAAAAAAAATTATGTACAACAAACGGGAATGAAAGAAAAATTTGCACACGAAACATTTTTACATGCGTTTAACGAAGCTTAAATATAAAAACACCATTTATGATATTGGTGCCTTCTCGTAAAATTGTATACGTCGTATATGTTTACATATTTGTTTTTGCCATTGTGCTACACATAAAAAAGGAATATCGGCGTTTTGTTTTTATATCATATTCGTTGGGACATTGAAGTACTGTTATTCCATGAACGACATTTGCAATAAAGCGTACATATCGCTTGTATAATAGTTAATATTTAAATTTACTTCATTATATGCATTACAGTCGAGTTGTGTTTGTGGATTTATAAGATTAACTGTCAACGAAGAAATTTCAGACTAGTGGAAGCAAATCCTGTAGGAATCACTTGGAGTAATGTTATGGGAGAACCTGAAGAATTTGTTCAACAAGGAACTCAACAAGAAGCAGTTACCGAGGAACCATTTATCGAAGAAGGACGTCAAAATCGTAGTGAAGGTGAAAATGAAGAATTTAATGTTGCATCCCAGACACAGTAGAAGAGGCCGGAGAAGAAAGAAGAAGACCGAATTCTAACGTATACACGGAAAAAGCGACTTGGTTGAAATAACTAATTTATTATTGGTTGGAGATTTTTTAGTTTACACAACCACTTACTTGGTTAGTAGATCAAATGTAAAAAAATCCATTTAGTTCAATCTACCATTTGCAATTGGTTGGAAAACAAGAGCATCCTAACTAACAAATTAGGTGGACTAAACAATTTATTTGTTGTTCCAACCTAGTTCAGTCAACAATGTAATTCGTTGCGTATACTTTTAATACATAACTGGTTGGAAGAACAAATAAATTGTCCACCTAATTATGTTAGTTAAGATGCTCTTGCTTTCCAACTAATTACAAATGGTAGATTGAACTAAATGAATTTTTTTTCAACCAAGTCGTTTTTCCGTGAATATACTGGATGAGAATAGGTGAAGAAGAATTACAGTGGATGCATCGTGAACAAGAATTGTTGCGTCCTGAAAGAGATCTGGCAGGGAGGGAATAAGCTGATCTTAAACATTTAAATTTAAATGTTCAATTAATCTTATTGATATTTAAATGTACTTGATTATATAAGTATAATTTCTTTTATATGTAATACACTGTAGCCTGGTTATGAAATAAATTAAAAAAAAAATATTGTATTACATTCGAGTTGAGCAATTGTTATTGCGAATACCGTTCGTTCTGAAAAATGTTACCTAGCAACGGGAGAATTATTGATTTATTTAAGCGTCAGAGAAGAAATGTCAGTAATATATAGAATAATTTTACACAAAGAAAACAAGAATATTTGAATATCAAAATTAATATTATCTCGCGCGCCATTACACTTGCTAGCGAATATTGCACGAAATATTACATGTCGGAAGCTCCCGGCTATTTTATAACAAATTTCAATGAAATACTTGTTTTATAAAATACGATTTAATGCTTGTATCAAATTAAAATTTACCGAGGAAAACAAGGGGATTTCGCAGTAAAATATATTTCGATTAAATTACATTCTTTATAATTTGATAGCTTGTTTGACTCGGGCAAATTTTATTACTGTTACGTAAACTTTTCCATTTACGGTGGATTGCGGATCTGAATTTTGTATTTCCCATATTCGGTTGTTTGATATTATGAAAGAATACCTTAAAAAAAATGTTTTTTATTAATATAAATATATGTTAATTTATTAACATATTTCCCTATAAAGGATGGCTTTTGAAAAGTGTAAAATTGCCTCGGAAATCACGAAAGATTTTTTCAATAATCGAAAAAATTGTTTTATGAGGATTACATATATACCGAGCGTGGAATCGATAAATTCCTTATTAACATATTTTATTAAATGTTAAAAAATGAATGAAAAATTTATTTTATCCCTATTAAAGGATACTTAAATATTTTTAGACTAATTTTTTATTTTAGTCCATGTTTACAAAGAGTCATGGGGTGTGGAGGATTTTTTCTCGTGAAACAATTTAAAACAATTGTAAAAAGAAAATGAAGGCAACACAAAATAATGCAAATTGTTCGTCATGCAAGTAAAGGCAACCACAAACGAACTTTGTCAAACAAACATGAAAAACCTTTCCATCCAATCAGAGAAATATCTCACGGGAATGAGAAGATTGAACAGACAAACTTTTAACTTTCCGCACGGTCTGGCTGCTTTTCGAAAACTTTCTGCGTGGAATGGCTATCTGGGAAAAGATCAACTTTTACTAATTCGCGAGTGCACCTTTCGTCATCATCAGGAATACGGATAATTTGAAATCTTATTCTCATTTATCGATTGATCGATAATCGAGACTTTACGCATTACATTAAACTCGGACGTGAAAGAACAAGTTGTGGACGCCATTTTCATTTTGAAAATCTGAATTAATACCAACAAATGTATTATCTATCATTTTGAAGATAATTATTATGCAATTTTTATTTATATTATAGGCTAACTGCCAATTTGTAATAACTCGATTTACTACAGTCCTGACGAAGGCACACAAGAGACCGAAAAGTTGAAAATATATTTCCTTTTTTACAAATCGTCCGCGAGTATAATGATATCTTTGCAATTTAAATGTATACTCAAAGCAATTTAAACGTTCTACAAGCATGAATATTAGATATATTGTTCTCAATAGTACCACCTTTCGATAGTCCTTTTGCGTAATTATAATAGAGCGATAATGATGTTTATTTACAAATAAAATTTGGAGCTAAATGTCAGAGGTCGCTAAATGTTTACGGTCTCCAGTTGGGTGTCCTTGAGCACTATGCTTCTTTTGCCGTGTAGTTTGCTTTGTTAAAACTATAGCATTGTTCGTTTTGCAATACCTGTACTGCTCCGAGTCGCTCCTTTTTCAATATAGATATACAAATAACATTGGCAACCTAACCTAACCTTTGATTTAGAGCGATTTGGAGCGACTCCGAGTCGAACAATGCTATTGATTTAGTCAGAACAATGAATTCGACGAAAACAAAATGCGTGTATGTCTATTGGTCTAATTAATAATTAATGCGATACTCGCATCATCGAAAATTTAAGTATTTTAAACGCCCAATTTGTTTGAAAGGGTCAGAAAATTACGTAAATATTTGGCGCAATATGTCTTCATTGTCTTTCCTTAAACGCTTTAATTTATGCCATTCTTGAATTTCTAACAATTCATATCAAAAAGAAAAAAAAAATCAAAACAAAAATAATCTTTTCCTCAATTAGAATATCTAACGAACGCTAAAATTTGCTGAAACGTCTGTAAGCACCTTTTCAGGCTTGTCGGAAAGTACTTTGAGGGTTTTAGCCTATTAACGTCGTGGTGGAGCACTATAAGTACAGAACGTAACAGTAAGTACTATTCTCGTGCGGAATATATCGTTAATAACAAATAACTGTCAGCACGTGGATGAATGAGCCCTCGTGTGCCCCTTTTCTCTATCGGTCTTCGTCCGAATTTCCCATTTCCAGATTGCACGCATGCCCAACATAATTACAGTGATTCGAGCTTCTATTCACGGTCTTTCGAGTTCTCCTAAACGTTTTTGTAGTATTTTTTATTTTTGCTTTATACAATCAATTATTTCGTTAATTGATAGGAATTAACGTGGAAAATGTCCAAAACAATAAATAAATATAAGGAAGTCTATTTTCAACTGGTCCTGATATCACCTGATTTTTCTTCAAAAGTTTGAAAATGAATTGGACGAGGAGTAAAAATATCTAAATGTACATTTAGACATTTTTGTACATTTTGATCTTTATCAAGGTTTCGTTATAACGAATGAAAAAATCTTCAGTGTATTCTATAGGTGGGAAACTGGTTAATCAGTTAAAATTATTAACGAATTGAATTAAAAGAAATTGTAGCTGAGGTTGACATTCTTATCAGCGTCATAAATTTCCACGAAACTACGTTCGTTAAACATTGACGATTTAATCTTAAATGCAGATCCTTCTTTGCGGTTGATACCAATAATATTTGTGAGATAGAAAAGTTGAAATTTATGGGACCTAGGTCAATACTGGGTGCCTGATTGTTTCATTCGGTTCGTGTTCCTGATAAAATGTAGCCACGTCGAAAAGAATGGGATTTTAATTTTGATTTATGAAACTGGTCGACAAGAGAAATGAAAGAATTTGTTGAATAATATATATATATACTCGCGTTGAAAATGTGTTTCGTACACATATTTGAATGGGACATTTTTATCCGACATTTCCTCAAAATAGAAATGGATGGTGTAGTAAGTGGAATTGGACAGTGTAATGCAGTGGAGAAGTGATTCATCATACTCATATACAATTGTCACAGAGTATGACGACAAGTTAATCTAGTTGCTGTGTAAGTAAATTGTGATTAGATGTTGCCTCGTTATAAAGCTCCGACGCGTAGGAAAGTTGTGGAATGTTTTATTTATAAGTAATCAATATCAAATCCTTTAATCCGATTTTCCTCTTTTTGTTTGCCGGACTAAATATAACCTACATTTACGCGCCACGCATACACTATTGCCCTGCAGCGCTTCTCTTACAATAAACGAATCGTTTTATTCAAATACCTCATGAATAATTCAAAACGTAAAGAAAATATTTGACTTTTGAGAAAAAATTGATAGAGTTAAGACTGGTTGCGTAACACCGATGCCGTAGGCTGGTGAATTATTATCGCGGTTATGACAATATAAATACAATTATTCCAAATGAAGGGAAATTTCGCAGCGCAATTAACGTCAAAGAGATTCATGAATTCCTTGGTCGTGCCCTAAGGGTGTTCATCCCTTGACATCGCGCGGTGGACAAGTACACATAGAAGGGGCAAGCCGCCGATGAATAAGGGCGAACTAATCTACATATAATTAACCCATGCCGAGGCGTAATAAAGTCTGCGGTAACTCGCTTCATTTCGCAATCTCGACCTTCCTCGGTTATCCGGCAGTAACAACGGCAGCGACGGCATTTTCACCGCGGTAACGTCGGAACGTAAACATTAATGGCGGTAGTTTCATGCAACAAACCGTGGAAATGCCTTGCGCCCACTGATATACGTATAATGTGGATGGGATATTAGAAGCTAAAATGTGGTACAAATTGAAGGCCTACGTTGGAAGTTTTTTGGAATGACCTCGAAAGAGCCCGATTGCTTCCGAGCCCTTCCGTTTCTTTCGGCTGCCCTCTTCGGCTTTCCAATGGTCTTCCTATGTCACGATTCTGACGAGCATGAAGCATGGGTATTACCCATCCATATTATATATATAGTGTTTGGGCCTAGTCAGTGTAGCCCTCGAAAATGCGTATAGATTTCAAACATCTGCAATTAGCATAATCATCTCCCTTCCCGCGCTATTAGGAACTTGTCTTCAATCATTCGCATCATCATCGAATTCGTGACATTTGGTACTTAATTAAAAAAAGGTTCATTTTATCACGTGACAGTTCTCGTTATATGATAAAATGTCATTTGTGCACTGAGAAATGCCAATTGTTTATATTCATGATTCAACGTTGAATAATTTCCATATACAGTTATAATTTTGAAGTATGTTCCTTTATAATCCGAAACTCGCGAAAACATAAAAAAATATAATTGGTAGATTTCCCACTTTTCTCTTACAGCCCAGTATAATTTAAAACGCATTGAAAGTTAAAACTTGTAGCTGTCTTACTGACGAGTCTAGTACGTCTAGTAGTAGGACCGAGACGAAACGCCATTTTGACCATCTTAACACATTGATGATTCGGATGATCGATAATTAAATTTTCTATAATTAAATATTACCTCCGACCGGTAAAAATATGAAAAAATTCCCAACGACGATACTATCAACCGCTGAAAAAATAAAATGGCTTTGATTAGAAGAAGCACACTCAATAATGCAGTAGAAGATATAATAGAAGCATTTTCCCCGTTTGCGTTGCCGCTGCCAATAGCTGAGGTCATTGCTGGCTATTGTACAAATGGAGAGTTGCGACGTTTATCGTAGTTTATCGAAACAATGTCGTCACATAATCTTTGTAAGGGAGCATCTGTTCCAACCTAATTGATAAAATAAATAAATACACATAAATACAAATAAATCAGATTTCTTTCAATTACCATTTTTCATACATATATGCATGCTAAATACTATATATGAACAATTTAAAGGGGTTCCGAGATTCTTTCTTTATTTATCGACTAAAGGATAGGTGATGCCACCTAACAAAAACACCGCTCATACACACGTGTCGCACACGTGTACATGATACTCGTTATAATATACAATCATTCCCTTGATTTGTTTCACCTCCCGCCCCCGGAACAGAACTACAGAATGCAAAATACGGGCAGAACTTATTTCCAAAAGTTACGGTTTTTTATTGTACACTGTTCGAATCCGATGCGAGTAAAGTCCGGTATGTCTCGCATCCCGAATTAAAACAAAGTGCTTCAGGTGGCATCTTATTCAGGTTCTACTGTATACAAACGTACGTAATTTCTCGTGATTTTCAGGAATATCGCATGCGGTACTAGGGTCATATATTCAGGAATCGACCCCAAGGTATTTCAGGAATTTGGGCTTGTTTGCACAGACGTAATTTTGACCCGTTCCGCTGCTTATGGAATAGGATTTCAGGCGGAATCACACGATCAAAGTATGTTTACGATGTATTGCCCATGGTGAAAATACAAAGGTGTAGCGCTACGCATGTGATTGCGGATTGGATAGAACGGATAGAACGCAACCCATGAGCGCCCGTCCAAAAAGTAATTTCTGTTCCGTGAAACCACCTTTATGTATGTAAATATCATTTTAATTTGGGGAAAATTAAAATTGTATATTTCTCAAGCGAAAACTCACTTACACGCTACCAACGTAAATGACACAGATGCATATAAATATACTTCGGGCAATTTCGGGTTAGTTCGTACACTCTCGTAAATGTACTTGGGAGATACGTTGATTGGTTAAAAATGAACGACTGCGCAACTACGGGAACGCTACACCATGGTATAATAAGACAAGGTATACCATTCCGAAGATGCGCAGTACGCGGCCAATAGAATTTTTCCAGTTCGGAAGGCGAGGGTGACACAAATATCGTATATCTACTTGCAATTCTTCTTTTTTCTACATTTTGAAGGTTTGCTCTCCTTTCTCACTCACCGAGCTTCGAGACAGGAAGAATATGATTGGCTGACAACATTTTTTCCACGCCCCAAATGCGCAATGTTATACCTCTTCTTATTATACCATGCGCTATACCTTTGTATTTCCACCATGGTATTGCCTTCAACCGCCAGTAGACGGCAGGTCGACAGTCCACATGCAGGGTATAAAAGCCCTTGTTACGGCAGAATATACATTAGTCTTACCATGATACAAATATAAAGGTATAGCAATGTCGTGGTTGCGCAGAATCGTCCAATAGAAAATGCCTGATTTTGTTTGACCGAAATGGCATTTTCTAC
>JAPYZR010005872.1:0-13968 GCA_030522945.1 Trichopria nigra
AACGATTTGTGGTAATATATGAATAGTCAATATCGTGCCTGGTTTAGCAAATGCGTTTTGCTAAGTTCTGTTTTGCTACTGTGGCAGTAGAAAAATTGGGTAAAACAGCTACTAAGCATCGCGCAGTACTTGTAGCGAAATTATTTTGCTATCGGTCCCATTGCATTTGTTGATTTGTTTGATTCTGCCACTGATGTATGAAAATAATTACTCATTTTATAACGATCGCGATCAATTAACTGTATCGTACATAATATAATAAATATTAGATAGTTACGTTAAAAGCACATACAAAATAATTACCGACATAACATAAAAATGAAAAAATAGATATATATTTAAAATTATCACTGACATTTTTATTGTAATCACCCATATATAGTAAGGTCTCAGCGGGACTCGCGTATATTGGTTATAGGTTTGTTCGGGTGAGGTTGTGGTTGCAATTTTTCTTACTAAATGCACATACGAATAATAATTTTTTTTAATATTAAACCAATATAATACAAAATGATTTTTCGAAATTAATCGACAAATAAAGAAACGAGCATTAACAACAATTACAATTGCAAATATAAAATGTTACCGACAGACAAAATATTGCTGTTTCAGCCATAATTCTTTTCAATAATTTAGCAAATACAAATGCTGCTCTCAACAACACTTATCGCTCCTTTAACTAAAGTTTGTTTATATTATTACAATCAATTAGCTAAAGCAGCGAATTAGTTCCAACAAATTATACATTTCGCAGCAATTGCTAATTCATTTCTGTCCGTGTAGGAATTGCAGTCTG
The DNA here is from genome assembly GCA_030522945.1 of Trichopria nigra. Classification (NCBI taxonomy): domain Eukaryota; kingdom Metazoa; phylum Arthropoda; class Insecta; order Hymenoptera; family Diapriidae; genus Trichopria; species Trichopria nigra. Next base: position 797 of record JAPYZR010005872.1, read on the forward strand.
GCTGAACAGTAAAAATTTCGCCGAGAAAATAGACGAAAAGCGAGTCATGGCAGCAGAGAAAACTTTGACAGATATTGCTGAAAGGGCCAGGGTGGAGAAATTGTCAGCCCAAATACAACAGCAACACATATTTGAAAAAGAAGAAGGCATCTTGTATGGTGCTGGAATCGCTGACTGAGGGTATGTTGTCAAAAAACCAAAATTGAATACGATTTTTCAGTACGTAAAACTTAAAACGTGTTTTTAGGCGCGCGGACGGCTCTACAGCTTCGAGGAGTGAACCGATTTTAATGTATGATGGCTCAAAAGAAAGCTAATTAAATTTAGGAGGCCTTCACGAGGAGTTTTTTTTGAAAAAATTAATTGGGAATATTTTTGAATGGACGTTGAATACTAAAAAAATGGGGTAAAATGGCATTTTTTTCCAATCATTTTTTTTTGAAGGTCTTTCTTAAAAATCGGAAAACGATACGGCCCCCTACATATAATCTATTTTAAGACTTTTTTTGGTTTTGTGGTTTCAAAGCAAACCGTGGGGCTGGGGACGCGCCCGCGCACACATACATTTTCTGTGCTGGTGCACGCGGCAACCGCCCTGGAGCCGCCAATTTGCAATTTTTTTTTGTTTTCTTTTAAATACAAAAATGTTCTTTGTTCATATATAAATAAATCCCATAAAAAGTTTTCCCGACGTTACTTTATTTTATATACCAAAAAAAAAAATTCCTGAAATTGATGCATTTTTGGAGCCTGAGAATAAGAACCTGGCCTTAAATTAGCCTTAAGCACACTGATTGTCTTATTAATGGAACAAATCTGTCACCAATCTCTGATGGATCCATATAACGAATTAAAAAAGTTTTCCACGGATAGTGTGCAACAGTTGTCCCGTGTTACAACTGTTGCACCTAACGAAACATTGAATCCTTCGAATCGAGTATCAAATCATTGCTGAATGAGGGTCTCAAAAAGAAGCCATCCAATAACATCGTCAAACGACCCTCACGACAGTAGCATCTGATCACGCGTGACGTGCAAATTACACGGGGAAAATCGGCCCATCATCACGCGTAAATCCCGAAATTACGTAAACACTCGGTCAGGTCGTAAACAAACGCGATCCTCAATACCGTTGCGCGGCGATACAAAAGCGTACACATTCCCCACGAAGCCAACAATTTTCATTCCCCACCCCCCTATAATGCCGACGAAGAAGAAGAAGAAAAAGTTACCGCGGCATTCTTCCAATAAAACGATAGGATATATATATAAATGAATGGAAGGCGGCCGGCGAAAAGACTCGCGCGAAAATCGAAGTGAATTCTCGCTTCATCTGCATGATAAACCGATAAGAGAAAAATAATAAAGAAGCGAGGCGCGGGCCGTACCTACTACCTCTCGCTGTATACGGGGATAATACGAGTATATATATAGTAGGCGCCGTATATATATATACATATATACCGAGATATAGAGGCAAAAGGTTAAATGCAAGTTGCCAGTCAGTTGTGACCCATTATTAATCACCCGCGTCGCTCCGCCGACCGAGTAATTTAATCCGTTTCCCGATATTCGTGTAACCCAAGCTACTTCGACGCGCGTCCGTGTCCGTATATAAGAACACACGGAATCGCTCTCGAGCCGGCAATTGTTTCGAACTCGATTGTCCAACAAATCGCCGCAACGCGTCGGCTATATATACGTATACACCCACACCTATATGTATATATATTGCATTTTATACATATATATGTATATATACTTTTGCCGACTCCCTTTTGAGAATATCTCCTTTGTGAGTTTCCGCTTTAACCCCGCGCAGCAGCCCGCCTATATAGCTGGGATTTTCCTTTTGCCTGCGTGCTCCTAAATATCGCCGTCGACGTGGTCGTTGACGCTCTTTTCCACGCTCACTCGCAAAACAGCAATTCGCATTTCTATTATGGCGTTTCTATTAATGGCGCTCGTGCATTGCGATATGTTTTATTGACTCGCACCGTGCGTTCCTTTATTTTTATTCGACCGGATGGCGGAACTATGCACCTTATTTCGCGCTTATCTCGATATTTTCTTTGCGCGCCTTCGTCATCTGCCTTCTGCGCGCCTTGAAATTTATTTCGCGAGAAGAGGTATAGAAACGAAAAAAGAAAAAAAAAAAAACGTGTGATTGGTAAACTGCGGTGAGAGAAATATATTACGAGTAATGCTGAAAATCTCGGTAAATCGACTCGAGTGGAATTGAAATCAATCTCGGATGAAATATTTGAGAAACGGTCTCATGCAAAACTTCTGATATGATCCTTGATCAGGGATCTCAAAATAAAAAAGAAACCGTGGATGAACCTGCTTGCATTGTACTGCGACTAAATAATACATCGAAATTGATTCCGCCATTTTGAATTTCGATAACTTTCCTATTCGTGAAAAATACCTACGAATTAATAAAATATATTCTTTTGCCGTGATTGCGTTTTTAAAAATGGAGTTCGAAATAAAAGTTCCTTTTTTTCCGCCATTTTGCATCGACAATTTCCAGTTTTGCAATCGCACTCGCAATCTGTGATCTCAGAAATCGGTAATTTATCAATTCACGCAATGTGAATCTGCCATTTTGAATTTTGAATACTCCACATCTTAATGGTGTTTGGAAAATTGGATGACTACTCGTTCTTTCGAATATCTTTCGATTTTTCAATCATCAACCCCCCCCCCCCCCCTACTTTAGAAACCTAATTGTCATGAGACAGTATTTCATCAAGGCGCTAGCTACAACTATCCTGGGTGACTAACTAGATAACCCACTCAGAAGCTAGATAGTATTCAAGCAAGGAGCTAGCTTGGCCTATACCTAGGAATGTTAGATAGAATTTTCCTCTAGGCGCTAGATAGAATTACATACACGGGACACGAATATGATAAATGTCATCAAATCATCCAATTAACGATTCGAAAATTATTCTCTCGATCTTCCGTGCATAACCTATTCTGTTATGCATTCTGAGTTATTGTATTTCGTATATATATATATATATATCTTCCTCTGATATAAGTATGGACAAATATCTACTATAAGTTTTCGACTCATCTAACAAATGCCAAAGACTGGTCAGCGGTTTTTCATATTTATTATATAAGAATAGTACTTTTCGTAACATGTGCGTAAAATGGAGTTTTACGCATTGAGTGTGACGCAGTCGCACGAATGCGGAAATCCTTACGCACGCGTTGCGAACTAGTAGTTTTCGATATAAGGGTGTAAAGTTGAACTTTACGCCCGTATATCGAACATCATTTTTTTTATAGCATGCGTAAAGTACGTATCTTAGGGAGAATTATTGATGGTGGGGGGGCACGTGGCGTTCGGGGGGCAGAGCCCCCGATATAAAAAATAATGAATTCATAAAGACTATAATTATAGTAATTCAAAATAATGTAAATGTGTAAGGGGTGGGTTACAAAATTAGCATACAAATCCATAACATAATATACATTCAATTTAAATGTATTTTTATGAACCTTCCAAGTTTCATAAATAGACCGACGCTCGTCGTTCACTCGGCCAGCACAACCAGTATCAACAAGATTTGACCGGGATGCGTTTACATATATTGACCGACAAATGTCGCAGTGAATGGACTGTTAAGGAACTGCGCCGCTTTCAAAATAATAAATTTCGCTAAACATCATCAAACGTATAATATCTATACTTTACACACGCTATGCGTAAAATTCAACTTTTTACGCATCGAAAAAGGTGCGTAAAGCACGTACTTTACGCATACTGAGAAGAAATACTTAAATCGATTTTAAGAAGAATTGTTTACATTTCCTCGAGATACTCATTGTTTATATTTTGCTCGATTACTCGGACTCGGAAATTTATTATTACTTTCTTTATTGAGAACTCTCAACCCCGCACATTTTAAAGGATATATTCATTTTACGCACGGAAAACGATGCGTAAAATCGAATTCCACGAACCCGTATATCGAAAACAACATTGTATATTAAACATTTAAATATAAATATAAAGTAATTCGCGTATTAGAAAAACTTAGAAAAACAGTCAATACTAAAACGCGCTGTAGTTAGCTTTTCTGCCGTTAGGCGCCGTGGATGGTCGCAGCGGTCGCGCATGTTCTCTTCGCTCTCGTTATAGAAATGGGTTTCGATTTAGTACATAAGAGAACTCTCTGGTTCGATCAAATGCGATATTTCGCTGTTATGTAAGCTACATGCAGTTTATACATTGTTGGCGTATACCCAACACCTTTGATTCTAATTTCTTTCCACTTTCTGCTTTGTTTGTTTCCCGTTAGAAAATGTATGAAAGCAAAGTCAGCAGATGAAAGAATTAAACTATTTATGCGTGTATAGAATACTTTACGTGCATTATTGTTTTTTGTTTGTTGTTAAATTTATTAATAAAAGATAAAACCACATAACATTGTATAATATTTACTTAAATAACAATTAGATTAACCTTTTATTTCCTACCTAATAGTACCCGCACAGATTTCCTAGTTAGCGCTAGAAGGATTTTCTAGTCCGCGTCCAACGCTACGGGACAATATGTTCATTTACACAATTTTAAGATTGATAAGTTTGAACTTTAAATGGGTGAGCAGTTGAATAATCTTGGGTAAACATTTTTTTATAATTAATGTTTTATTTATAAATATTTACAAAATTGTCATGTACAATTTTCACCAACTTCAATCGGTCACGATCACAATAAATAATTTTCTAACGTCTACTGTTAATTTGCGCTAGTTAATCATGCATACATTATTTGCATTTTTTCCTTATGCCGCACGAAGGATCACTTTTCCGTCTTGTAGAGTCAGGCGACTTCCGCTTCACTCCAGTTTCTATTCTGGATACTTCTATGGACAATTGAGTAAATAGTCTTTTCAATTCTACGACCGTTTTATCTTGAAACGTATTGTTTATCAAATTGTCTGGCGCTGTGTCCATCTTTTCAGATATTGTGAGATGTTTAGATGATGTTTCTGATGGCATCGGGGATGCCATTTTTATCAATGCCAATGGATGTAGCAGAGGTGCTTAGCGCGTTCCTTTTTCCGTACCAGGGAAGGAAGGTGAATGACAATCGGTCCCTTTAATCGGTCTGTTTATATAGTGTTTATGCGTGTTAGACCGCACGAATCAACAGCTGACCTCAGTAGGTCTCTCTCTATAGGGTCTGTGTTTCATTCCTATATGTTTACGTTGGTCTAACTTGTATGTTGTTTATATTTATCTATACTTATTTATTCGCAGATAGCAGCAGTTTATATTATGTCAACAATTGTTTGTTGACATTTGATTATATATAATTTGTAGCTTACCTGGGTACCTCTTCGGTACTTCTGTGTGCCGCTACAACTTCAAATGTTTCGCGCTTGCAAGAATAATTTTTGTCAGGATTTACAACCTATAAAGCATTCGTCAAAATTTCTTTAGTTGCAAAAATGGATTATATCATTTTTTGTGCAGTTTTCGCGCACGCTTTGTATTGTCGAAAGTTTGAAAACGTATCGCTGCATGCGAAATCAATCAATCGCTTTCGACGTGTGCCGGATTAGTTTATGGAATAATACGTGCGATTTATCGTTATTAAGAAGGATTTAGAAGTATCACGATAAATCTTTCCAATTTACACGAGGAAAATCGTAAAGATGCGTATATAATTGATTTTTTACGCGTTTTCAAACATAGTTAACATTTATTCAAGTAATTACGTTTTAGTATCACGTAGTATAATAAATGACTATATAGGTATAGGGGAGATTGTATAAATGTTCGATTTAATCTTTTTATTTTCATACAGTATTTTAATAGAAAAAAGAATATCGCGAAATACCAACAAGAAAAAAAAGAATAAAATTCATGTCTACAACAATGTCAAACTTGGGTAAATAAGCAAAAATAATAAAAACCTTAGTAAACAATTAAAAATAGAAAGATCAAACAAATTTGGAAAATAATGAGAAAAAGAAAAATGACTAAATGATTCGAATTTTAATAAATTTTATTTTTATTTATTGCATTTTTGAGTCCAGTATAGTCTGAAACGTGGACATTTTTTATGAAAAAACATAGAGTAATTTTCTTTCATTCAAAATACTTTTTTGATCGTCTACCCTCTATTCTAGTATGAATATATACCAAAAACTAATCAGCTGTAAGTCGAGACAAAATTATCGTAATAAATTAAAAGAGGTAGAATTTTATTAAGTGTACTCTCTAAATTTCTTGGATTCAAAGATCACTCTGTTTAGATTGTAAATTCTTCGACTCACTCCAATGTTGAGTGAATTTTCACTCCAAAAAGTGTGAAATGTCACTACTCTTGAAGACTGAAAATTCACTATTTAAGAATGAAATTTCACTCCATGAAATTTAGAGAGCAGCGTATTATGGAAAACAAGGATATCTTGACTTCTAATCGGCCAATTTCAGTACACCGATGACCGTTAGTTAGGTTAGGTTAGATATAGGTGTACTCTTCCACAAATTTTGATCTTTTGTTCAATTATTTTTTTGTCAACTAAATTCAGAAAGATATAAAAGTTTAGAGTTCAAAATTGAAAGCGTAACGGTCACTGTACTTATTGTTTGGGACAATCACCCCAAAACAATAATAAACAATAATATCAATATATGTTGTAAGTATAACATTTTTGGCCTAAAATAATGGCCTAAAAACAATTCGGATAAAAAGTAAAATATGTGTATACATATAGGATAGATATATTTTACTTTTTTTATATACAGTTGATTTACTTACTGAAGAGGGCCTTGACCTAGGACGAAAATTTTATACTTACAACATATATTGATATTATTGTTTATTAATGTTTTGGGGTTATTGTCCCAAACAATAAGTACAGTGACCGTTACGCTATCAATTTTGAATTTTATTAAACAAAATACAGTCAAGAATCATTTATTAATAATTAAAGTTTAGAGTTTACCAAGAAAATCTTTTTTTGATCATTCCCCCTCCATCAGTATGGATATATCCCAAAAACTTATCAGTAGCTCTAAGTTGGGACAAAATATACAATTTTTAGGCCAAGCACATTTTCTCCAGGAAATCCTTTTGTTGCATTTTTGGGTCTAGTATAGTCTGAAATGTAGTGGACTTTTGGTGAAAAAATCATGTAGATTTTTTTTTGTCGAGTGACCAAATTTTTAAATTCTTGTATGTGTATATATACGATGACTTCCCGATATCGACTACAAAAATTTCAATCGCACGAAGTCTATATATATATACCCTACCAAATCGAATTCATTTGTACAACGTTAACGTATAGGCGACAACGAGGCAAATAATATCTCGAATGAAATAACGTTTGATCTCTCGTCATTTCAGTAACGAATTTTCGAAGGGGGATGCGATGAATATAATAAATAATGAACGATTACATTGTTAATTTTGGTTAAATCCTACATATACACAAAATAAAATATCTCGCGGAGCCGTCACTGAGGAAACGCGCGGCCATTCTTCCGAACACAATGCCGTACTGCTCGTGTTTTAATAACCCGTCAATAAATTCCACAATTGCATTCTTCGACGCGACAACGCGTAATAAAATTCGTGTTACGCGCGCCTTTTAAATATCGAGCACTACTGTCGCGAATTTATCGCGATTTTTATTATATCACCCTATAAAAAATCGTTTTCGAATAAACGGCCAATTTACATCGGTCAAATACCCGTTGTCTCGATTTTTATGAATGCGCGACTGTATATCTACAATAAAGGCTGTATATACAGCGGAATTTTCTATTAAAACTGATTTCAGTTTAGTCATTATTCTCGTGCTTTATACACGATGCGGACTCGGAATTTTGGCGAAGGAAAATTAAATAAATGCCGGTTTTTAATTTTACTCACGCTTATATGATCGTATACGGAATTCGTGTGTGTAAATTCCGACACTTGTTGGGTTGAAAATGTAACAAAAAATCTGATTTAAAGTAGCAAACATAAAAAAAAAATAACGAAAATTCAAAGAAATGTTGAAATGAAAATCAGATATACATTTAGGCACTAGTGCGGCACAACGGCGACTTTTTTTTTGAAATATTAAAGTGAACCCGACAATTTCTAAATAACCTACAAAAGGGGAAAGAATAATACGATAGTTTAGGCTGTCACTCCTGAAGTCATCAACGTTAAAAAAAAATCCAGAAACATAATTTTTAACGTAAAAATTTGAAGAAGATACGTTTGTTTATTTAACGAAAAATCGGATATTTTTCATCTAATTTTCGTTTTATCAACAATTTCGTGTCGAAATCGGATATGAAATCATTATGCAGTGAAAATTTTGCTCCCGAGGACCGTAAACTTAAAAATGTACGGGCGGAAAAATTGAATTTCAAAATGGCGGCATTCAATAATAACTGCTTGAAGCCGAAAAATACGGTTTAAATTAACAAATTTCTTCTGAAAATGTGATTTATTATTCTCCCCTTTTACTTATATAAATATTATAATTACATGATTATCGCAGCTTTTTGGGTCGCTGATCACGAATCTATTGATAAATATTTCGAAATTTAAAATGGCGGAATGAGCCAATAATGTGACCGATGCAAATTGTCAAAATCTTTCAACTTAAAAAAGAAATGTTTATACAGGGTATATTGTATTCACTGACGACGAATCTGATGTCAAATTTGCGAAATTCGAAATGGCGGGATGATCCAATGTGACCGATGCAAATTGTCAAAATTTACAAAAATTTGTATACAGGGTTCATTGGGCTCACTGACGACAAATCTGATGTCAAATTTTTGAAATTCAAAATGGCTGAATGATCCAATGTGACCGATGAAAATTGTCAAAATCTTTCAATTTTTACAAAAATTGTTATACAGGATAAATTGGGCTCACTGTCGACGAATCTGATATAAAATTTTCGAAATTGAAAATGGCGGATCCAATACGGCGGTCGATTTTTAGAAAAAGATTTTTTACTTTTATTTTTTCGTCATATTGTGGTAAATTCTTGTATATCACATATATGTTAATAACGAACGAAACGACTGTCGAATATTTTTGGAAAAATTTGATTTACGTGTTAAAAGTTGAATTTCTCAAAAACACTTCAAGAGATAATTTTTGATGTAACAAAGATTTCAAAAATTAAAATAAATCGATTTTTTCAAATTCGTGTATACTACCCTATAAGTACCACTGTGGATATTTTCGGAAATAATCGAAACTCAATTCGTGCGAATGCGCTCTATAAGATCAAGAGAGCCGAGATACTAAATATATTTAATGTATAATAAAGTTCAAAATTGAAAGCGTAACGGTCACTGTACTTATTGTTTGGGACAATCACCCCAAAACAATTTAAACAATAATAACAATATATGTTGTAAGTATAAAATTTTCGGACGCATTTAATTATTTTTCATCAAAATATTGTAAATTTCAGGTAATGTAGATTTTCAAATCGTATATTGACTGCATTTTTACTAAAATGTATAAAAAAATGTTTAAGTTGTTTTCTTTTATGGTTATTGCTTTCAACTGCCAAGATTTTTACTTTTTCATATTTGAAACCATGTCCTGTAAAATAATTAATTACGTTCAAATATTACTTACTGGTTATTCCGATTAATATGAACCTTCGCATATAGATGGATTTACTACTTAAACGTGTCCTATAGGAAAGTTGAGTAGTCATTATATTTGGCCAACAATCGCTCATTAGGATACATATGTATATTTTACTTTTTTTATATACAATTGATTTACTTACTGAAGAGGGCCTTGCCTTGACCTAGGCCTAAAATTTTATGCTTACAACATATATTGTTATTATTGTTTATTATTCCCTAGTAGAAATCAGTTTGTAAATATTCGGGCGCAAGCTTGGCCCTGACTCGAGCCCGCATATCTATCAAGGCGCGAGTCAGGTCCCAGCTTACGCCCGGATATTTAGAAACAGATTTCTACTAGGCAAACAATAAGTATACAGTGACCGTTACGCTTTCAATTTTGAACTTTATTAAACAAAATCGGTCACGAATCATTTATATTTAATGTATACTCCAAAACTGATAACGCATATATTGAAGATTTGCAAAAGAGACTTACCGAAAGGAAAACCAGCGCCACAAGGCGAAAAGGGAAGTAGGTGGTACATATAATGCGGGAAGTGGGCGAAATAAATCTTGGGCGCTTTGAACAGTCAGTGAAAAAGCAATCACTGGAGATTCCGACGAAAATAATGCGGGTACGGAAGAGAGGAGATTAATGCATTGAGAAATGTCCGACTCAAAGAATAACAATTGCCAGCAGACGCAAATCGCGCTCGCGGAACAAAAATAAATTAAACAAGTCGATTAACTTTGGTACAATAAATTCCCGTAATGTTTGCCGTTGCGCCCTGCTATAACTATATCGCGCCATAGACGTAATACAGCAATCGAGACACGGGCTTTAGAAGATCGTGGCATGACATTCCTTATTCCTCTCTCCCTACTGTCCGTCTCTTATTCCCGTCTCGATTTTTATTCTTTTGCACTTCTTTCTTCATTCTCTTGTTTACGTTCTTTCGCGCTCTCTTTCATGACAGAGAGAGAGAGAGAGAGAGAGCCTTCTCATCTCTTTCCTTTTCAGTGTCTTCCGCCCGAACCCTTTTCTTCTTTCCAGTCACACATTCTTTATCTTCCACCTATTCCATTCCCGAATACTCATTTCTCTCTCCCCCCACCCCCTTCTCTTTCTCTCTTTCGCTCCTCTCAATTCGCCAAATACCTCCTCGAGACGTAGAGCGTACATTAGAAGGATTCGTAAGAATCCAAGTCGTGCGTGATTTTCCGAGGAATTGGCTTTTGCGCCCACCTCTCTCTCTCTCTCTCTCTCTCTCTCTCTCTCTCTCTCCTACTGTCTATCGCTCTCGAGAAGCCGGTCGCAGGCCATCCGCAAAATCAAGAGACACAGTGAGAGAAAAGGGGATGGGTTTTGATGCGGATGCATTGAAAAGAGGAATGAAACAGGATCATGGAAAGAAGGATAAAGGGGGAAAGGGTGAAAGGGTGAACCAAGGGCTTCAAGAGGGAAGGTGTAAACAGAGGTGGCGAATGAAAGACCGGATTTATTACTAAGATGATTGATTTATTCAGAGGGCATTCATTGCCTTAATGGGATAGGTGATACTGGAGCATATACATTCAGTAAATTGATTCAAATGTTCATATTCGAATAGAAACTTTTATATACTACACGTACATTTTTTCGTATATATTCAGAGGCAATAAAATACAATTCAAATAATTATTAATTTTAATTGTACAATAAAAGGAAAATATTTTCGAATTATTTGATATTTCGAATTATTTGAAAACTGATGTTTTTGAAAAATAAATTGAAACGTTTGTATTTATTATTGGAGTAACTAATTTTTCATTGTGATTGTGATATATATCACAAATATAAAAATGTGTGTGCCATATATATATATATATATATCAAAGGAAAGAAGAAGTCATTGATATTATTTCTTCTTATAAAGGAGCTTTGCGCAAAACTGACCTATGTCTATATGCTAAGATGAATAAATTAAATGTTGAATTTTGAATTCAATTTAGAAAACGTATTTATCCGTCGTCAAGGAAACGTTATATCAACTGAGAGAATACGAAATTAATTAATCGAGGTAAAGTTTTCAAATCCATTCGACAACATATTTAATTGAATATAGATTTCGCTGTATTTTAGCATGATTTGATTTCATATTAATTGCAAAGTTATTTTCAACGATAACATTACTTTGCATCTAGTGTACAACATAAGGAAACGAATTTAATTGTCATTTAAGCGTAACAATAACTTATTGGAGTATTTTTATACGGTAGGATTGTTCGGAAAAGGGGACTTTGGAGTTTGATTTAATCGTTCGATGAAAAAAAAAAAAATCGATAAAAAATTGCAAGTCGACGCGTTATTACAGTTGGTGCATTAATTACTGAAATAATATAACGTGAAACGCACGAATGGCAGTTTAATGAGGTACAGAAAATAATTGGAGAAAACAAGCCGATGATTAATTGTTCCGGTGCTTCGTTACGTTACTGGGTCTTATTAGTTTATATTCATTCCTGACTTTCTGTCATTTTTCCATGACTGATTGTCCCATCTTTCCAAGTTTATTATCTTATGAAAAATTTCATATACATGCGCAATATATACGAAATAAGCTTTTATGAAATAATGAAATATACATTTTATATTTATTTTCCAGGTACTCTTTCAATTCAAGTTTTATATTTCAATATTTTCTTAATGTTCTTCCAATTTCTAAACAAATTACATTATAAACAAATATGGTCAGCATGGTCGCAGACACTTCTAATTTTTCTAATTTTTTTAAAAATAATCTCTATCCCTTACCAATAATAAGCATACATTTAACAGCAAAAGCAACATTTTTGATATACAATTTGAAATCTTCCCAGTAAACGAAAAGGAATTGAACGGTATTGGCCAATTCCAAAATGCGCCAAAAAAGGGATTCGAAGCAATTGAAATGAATTCCTTTTAATCCCTTCGAATTTCTTTTTTGCACATTTTGGAATTGGCTAATACCTTTCAATTCCATTCCGTTTACTGCGGGTTATTTTCGTGCATCGCGTTCGATGAAGCGCATGGGCGGGCAGTGGTTCTCATTTCGCGGCCCCAAGCGTCTGCCATCAGATCTCCCGGGAAAAATGGATCAGATGTAATTATATCTTAATCATATATGATTATATCTGGATCATATATAATTGAGATATAACAACGATATATAATAATATATGGATTTTGACCGGATATAAGTATATATAATATGGCTATATCTGCGCATATATATCGATATATAATTGTATATAGTTATATATGATCTCAGATATGTCTATGTATACGTAGATATACACCTATATACTTATACGTATATCTGAATATATAACTATATATAGTAATATATGAGCATATATAGTTATATGTAGATTATTAGTGAGCCTATATATAATCATATCTAATCGTTATTTTCCGGTAGATCTTCTATATATGGAATATATATGGAAGATATTATATGTATCCCCTGGAGCAGTTGTAAGGACCAAAAAACGAATTTACATCTATTTATCGGGAC
>JAPYZR010005873.1:0-17531 GCA_030522945.1 Trichopria nigra
AGCATGGGACCAGTCTTGTGCCAGTTGTAGAGCCGAACTTCGGCAGTAGTTTTGCCAGAGTTGGACCGATGCTGGGCCGTTACTCATTTCGCACATGGGTAGTCCTGCGTGTAATAAATTTCCAACATTAACATTAACATTAACATTGCAGAGTCATCGAAAAGAGAGATGTCAAAACTTACACTTTCCATCGTTGTCCTGTTTGCTCTTACTACTTTAGTGTATTCTGAAGTTTTTAAAGTAGACATGGGTAAGCCAATTGCTTTTATTATCTCATAATAATTAGTACATATATATACAAATTTACATTCCACATTTACATTTTTTTATTGTTATTATATAATATTATATATATATATATATATATATATATATATATATATATATATATGAGACATAATACACTATGTAATATATAATATGGGAAATAATAGAGTAAGTGATATAAATTAGCATGAATTTAATTTTACAGAATGCAAGGGCAGTGAAGAAATTCAGAAATGCTTGAAAGAATGCGAAAAAATGAAAGAAGAGAAGAAGTTAACAATCATTGCTGCATTCTGTACTGATAAAAAATGTAACTGCGATCTCGAGGATGTTCCAGAATCGTCAGTGGCCGGCCCTCCTCCGGATGATGCACCGGAGGAGGAAAAGGAAGCTGAAAGATAATCTTTTTTTACATATTTTTTGACCATTAAAATTGCAAACATTAAATTTTTGCATTTATATAGTTTTACAAAACTGTACGTTGTACTATCTTCAAAGCCAAAATTGACTTCATTTTTCTAGTTTTTCAATACAGACAGCATGACGTCAATGAATTATTTGTAATTTGGCACATCGATTGTGGTTTGTAGCATTGAGTATGTACGAATTAACGTAACGTGTAGGCAATAAAACTTTTAATCTGTATACGAATAAAGACTTGACATTTGAAAATTTGAAGATTTATTTCGTTACAGTAGGCGCAAAATTCGTTTTTTGCGTACACCTGGAGCCAGGATGGTAGAATAGGTACGATTTACCGTTTTAAAGGCATTAGTTTAGAAGTTCATAACCATTTAAATCGAGTATTACTTCTGGGCCTGCTGTGACAACAAGGAAGGTTCGTCCTGCTGGCACAAAATGTCATTTTGCGCCCCCGATGCGAAAATATATTATATATTTAATCACCCATCAGAATCGTATTCTTTGTCGATCTAATTTTTCTCTATTTCTTACATCTTTCTTTGTTGCTTTCACTAAACACAATCCCTTTCCTTTCCCCTTTATTACATTTGCTATATTGTACATGTATATATAATACGTGTTATTAAATAAACATACATTGTCACAATTTGTCCTTGAGAAAACTACAAAAGGATTCATTGAAAAAAGCAAAAAAAAATTATGAAGATATGGCGCTGCTTGAGTTGTTTTACCGCATATTTTGACTATTTTTTAAATATCTTGGTATAAGTATCGCAAGAAAGAAAATCAAATATTCTTAAAGATGAAATATTAAAATTCTTATAAAATTACAGTCTGTAAAAAAGAAACTCAATTATTTCAAAAGTAAAGTCGTCAAACGAAATATTCGATTTAACCCAAACGCAGTCGTATTATACATCAATTTCGATAACGCAGGACATAATTTCTATATTTCTGAAATTATTCGTTTATAAATGTACATTTAGGAAAATTGTTCACCATATTACGATCTTTAAACAAAAATAAAATCTTATTTCGAAATCATTCATTTTTGAAAATTTAGCAGTCAGTAAGTCAATTTTATTTCGCATTCCACCTCCATAACTTTTTTAAGTCATTCAGAGATGGCTTGAAAATTTGTGTGCAGCTTCATTACTAATCAAGTAATATAAAAACTTTTATCTAAATTTTATTTTTATTAAAATCTCAGATTCTCTTTAAAAACTAGATGTCATTTACTTTATTTAGTTTTTACTAGAAATCGCTGTCAAGGGTCTATTATAAATTTATACTAGAATGAAATTAGAATTGGTGCCTCTAAGAGAATCAGAGTTATAAATATTGAAATTTAATATCTGAAATTAAAAAAAAAAGAAAAAATTCCATCCAAAATGTCAGAAAAAAAAAAAACAATTGAAAAACTCAAGAAAAATATAATTTAAAAACTCCAGAAAAAAATTATAATTTCAGCTTAAAAACATACTTATCAAAACGACATACTTATAAAACCGGTTTTAATATTGTAGAATATATGATTATTCCGCAATTGTATAATATTCTGGTTAATTGGTAAGTGTGAAAATAAAGTCAAAACTTTTTTGTATATTTGTACGTTAAAATTGTACCGTACATTATTGGTGATTAATTTATGTTAATATACTTTTCCAATGATTTATTCTTGCAAAATAAATATTTTGTTCAGTTTCGAAAATATTGTTCTTTTTTTTTTTCTTATAACGTCTTCAAAGCGTGATTATTTTGATGAATTTATTTAAAATTAAGTTGAATTTAGGTACAATTTATATTGCTTTAATATTATTATATTTTTCCTGGTTCAATAAATTTTACAGAATTATTAATTTGTTTAATTTTACTCAATTCATGTTCATGATCAAAAGTTCCATATATGTATACACCTATGTATATCATATGTGTTCATATATGTATGACAATGTCCGTAAATGTTGCAAATTAATGTCATATTATTATTAACACAAATGTTGCATCAATTTTACGAAATACGAGCTTGTATAATTACGCTTACATAATAACAAGACAATCTTGTAATATTTAAGGATATCGAAATATGCCAAATTATGTTTACATGTCTTATCGTAAAAGCTTATTATTGGAATAATTTGTATAATTTGAATTAAACGATCACCTTGTATATTTAGGTCGGGTTATGTAAACATTTTACTTCGACTCATATACCTTAGGTTGGATCGAACTACTGAATTTGGTCGTTAGAAACAAATGACCGTATGTTTTTTCATTAAATTTCCACGTTTTAGACTATAGTAGATGTAAAAATGCAATCAAAAAACTTCTAGTCAAAATTATGTACGTACTACGCTACTACACGCTGAACGAAAATAGATAGAAAACATATGTACGTGGACAATAGTTGTAAGTTTTTTGGCTGAACTTAGATCTTATTAGATTTTTGGATAAATCCATACGTTATCATGAAAATTTTTAAATACCCATAACTTTATCAATTTATTATAAACAAATAGTTTTAATGACTCAAATTTTTCGGAAATATAAACATAGATTCAATATAGGTGATAGGTTTATTTAAATTGACCAATTAGAAGTCGAGATGTCCATAATCTTCAACCAAATAAATACCAAATTAAAAAAATGGTATCTTTCTTAGTTTATGGGATATAATGATGAATAGGTACTCGAAATACTAGGAATTATATACAGAAAAATACAGTCATCGATTTTCTAAAATTGAACAATTAGAAGTCGAGATGTCCTCGATTATAACAAAAGAACGAACGAAACTTAAAGAGTCTTGGTATATTTTCTAAATGAAATGAATTGCAGTATTTATAAAGTATTACTCAAAATACGCGGAATTTCACACCGAATAAAACAGTTATCGGTTTGTTAAAGTTGACCAATCAGAAGTCAAGATATATCCGGAACATATAATACATATGTCTATGAGAAAATCAATTATGAAAAAATAGTTAATGACATTATTTTCAAATTTGATATTGATATTGCAAATGACTATAATTCGTTTAATTTACAGAATTGATGAAACTTTTATAAAATATATGATGATCAACAATTTCATCATTAAAGTTTGTTAAATTATAGCGGCCTTAAATACCGAAGAGCGTAGGATTTTCTTCCGACTTTTCTTTTCAGGTTACTTCGAGGTTACTGGAATATACAGTAATAATTAAGCGATGTTTCAAACTTTCATTAATATTCCGCATAAATATTTACATGGAATATAATTTATAGATAATATTCGTGCAATATTAATACAATTTCGGCATAGAAATGATATCAAAGTAAATATGAAACTGAATAAATGCCAATAAAAACAGAAGACAAAATTGCAATGAATTGCTAAAGTGAAACACTAAACGCGATAAAAATGAGTAAAGATATATTTGTGTGAAAGAACGAAAATTTAACAAATAACTTTGAAGTATTAATCCATAACTTTAAGAATAATAACAATAAATAATGAATAATAATGAAAAAAAGAAACCTTTTCATTTCTTTAGAGTTTATACCTTTTTCTTTTTTTCTTTTTATTTAAATGCATTTGAATGTACTGTCTACAATTTTAAAATTTCAAGAATTTGTTTTGAAATGTTTTGAAAACGATTGAAAAATATTCTGTACTTTAAGAATATTCAAATTGTATACTATTTATAGATTTGCATGTATACAAGTGTAATAGTTGTTATCTTTAAAATGGGATTTACAAAGTTGTTATCTTTAAAATGGGATTGAAATATATTCATATTTAGATAAATTGTTGTTAGATTTGAAAGCATTAGAAGTGGACAAAATAAGTATTAAATAATGACGAAATTAATGCATTTTAATTCATTCCAATCCACTTTCGTTGCTGGTGCATACGTACACGTAAATTACTCGATAACTGAATATCGAATAAGCCAAATAACTTTTGTCACCTCTTTTTGAGCTTTTTGGCACATTTACCGAATGAATTGATTAGATTTTAAAATGTACCATAGTTAAGTGTTTCATATCGCAAATCGTTGTTGTTCCGCCTAATCTCGAAATTTTTCCCTTTTCTAATTAATAATTTTTAGGTTTTTAGGTTATCTCATAAACAAAACATCCTATTGGCGCGCATGCATTTCGGTTAAATGTGCATTTTTCTTACACTTGAAGTAGTGATTAGCTGAGATTATTTCGTAATGAAAACACGAGGGCGCAAAATACTCGCTTTTGTATCACTTTTTAAGTTACCTCACAAACGACAAGATAATAAATCTTTTTTACTTTCTTAAATATATATTTCTGAACACAATGGATTATTACTTTTGTTAGAATTTAAGTAACGTGTCATATCGGGCAGAAAACACATCTTTTTCGACCTTTTCTTGACAATCGCACGAAGTCCTGAATAATATATATATATATATATATATTTTTTTTTTTTCATAATTCATGTGCTATTCTATATGAGTAAGTGTAACACCATATAAATGAATAAATAATTCTACTGCTTATCGCCGAAAATACCTATTTTGGGCCCTAGTACTATAGTATCGTTTATTAAAAGAAGAGTAATCTCCTTTTTTATTGATTGTTTCCATTTTATACACTATAAGGTACAAGAAATACAAATTGCCCATTACTTAATTTACTGTTTTCGGAATAATTTCATATACTAAAATGGAAAAATATGTAAATTTTAAAGAAAAAAAAAAAAAAAAAAAAAAAAAAACCAAATTTAAAAAAAAAAAAGTTAAAAAAAAAAAAAATAAAAAAAAAAAAAAAAAAAAAAAAATAGTAAGCCTAATTTTAAAAACATCCAAGATTATAATTAAATAATTAAATTCATATACTTGGGTTACTCTCATAGTTGTCTATCTAAAACAATGATTACTCGGAAGAATACATATATAATGTATACCTTATTATTGCAAATTAAATAAATATAAACTTTCAACACAATTAATGTAATTTTATCAAAATTAATTTATCGGACAATTACGCAATTAATCCATTTGATTTATTACTCTTCCAAATTCATATAATATTAAATTAATACCAACTTTACCGTTAAACGTTAATAACAGGCATTAAATATGATTAAATGTGATAAATAATAATACTATGTAATCATATAATTCTTTAATTATTCTCAACACGTTCGTGAATAGCAAAACCCATACTTAATTTTGCTTTTATAATAAGCTTATCGATTTATCAATGTTTTAGATAAATTTATTGTTTCACGAGTTCTATTTTAAATAGGCAACCCGAGAAAAAAAAATCAAGATCAAACGATATCTTTTCAGATCAGATTAGATCTAATGAGATCATATTGGATCCGAGTTATGGCCATATCTACAGAGATCTGTAATTTTTATATCCAATTAGATCTAGTCAGATATAACAAGATCTAATGTTAGATATTGTCTGATCTTTTAATCTGAACTTTTTTTTCTCGGGAACGAGGATTGAATTACTGATATTAAAACAGCGAAGAGGGATTGCATCAAAAAATCGTCCAGAACAGAAATTAATTAAGGCGAGGTAATATATAAAAATCAATTTTAATTGACAACAAATTGACAACAAAAATTGTGACCTTTATCCTGGTTGAGACCCTTGGACGGGATTGGCGGCCGGCGTTTTTTTACAGTCTTTCTTGAATTACTTTTGTTAAAATTGACTAAATATAATTTTATTACATAACATATTACGTTTTAAAAATTATGTATGTACAATTTCTAAGACATAATACATTACGTAATAAAAAAGGGGAAATATTGCACATATTGTAAGATACGTTATCACATTATCGTCCTGAAAATGGTTATCATCCGTATCGACAACAATGTCAATGAGTAATAAATATCCGTTGCTCAATGTATTCTAGCGCAAAACATTCCGAACGTCGTCACGATGTCAAGTCTTGTCAGGATCTCAACATTGGCATTTATTGTCTTAGCCTTAAGTGCCATTACCCCGTTTGTAGAGTCTGAAATTGTAACTCTCGACGAAGGTATGAAAATTATCATCTAATATTCCACCAATTTCTTATTATTTCCTAGAGCAATGTTTCAGTTCCTTTAGCAAAATCCATGTTATATTTGGAAATTGAAAATAGTCAGATAAATTCAAATGCGTGATGAGAGCTTTTGTTTATTATTTTTTTGATACGCAAAGTCAAATCTACCTCCGGTAAAATCTAATCTTCCCTCAGATTTCTCTATTAATATATAATTTCAAAAGTTTCCATTCCTGTCAATTTGGACTAATCCCCTGCATTGTAATTGTCAAAATTGTCAGTGACGATGGCTAAATTTATGTATGAACAACGAAATAATGTTTGCAGCTTGCGACACTGATATGTCCAAATGTTACGAAGAATGCCAGAAGGTTGCATCAGACAAAAGTTTGGTTCTTGTAGCGTTAGTTTGTAAAAGAGGCAAATGTAGATGTGGCATTGAAGATGTTCCTGCGGAAGAAGGTATACCAGCAGACTTTAATACCGAGGAAGAAGAAGAAGAAGAAGAAGAAGCTCCACAATAAGAGACTCCAGCAGTCTAGAACTATGAGGAAGGAGGAGATTATAAAAAGTGAAAAAAACCAGTGACGTAATTTTGAGAGTTATAAAAACAAATGGAACAATGAAAAACGGTGTAAATCAATAAAGAACATAGTAGGAGCATATTCAATAACTTCATTGAGATGAGACTTTATAGTTTACTGCTTTTTTTATCTACTAAAGTCAAATATTTCTAAAATGTAAAGTCTCAATTGTCAATAAACTTATAAACATACAGATTTCGAAGAAGAGACGTTTGAAATATTCGAAACATCAATGTTTAGATCCTTTTCTATAATGAACAATATTTCGAAACAGAGTTGGATCCGACAGGTAAGTACAAATGTAACATTTCTCGATTTCTTCATTGCAATCCTGATTAAACAAACAAATGCAATTCCCGTTATCACCTCAGAATATTATCAATGAAGAGGAGACTTCTCTAACAATTCTTTTTTTCATTTGTTTGTTGAGGATCTTTTATAGATGCCCATCCTTGCCAAATTTGAATGTAACTCTTCGTGGATGATCTCCTCGACGTGAATCTACTTTGAGAGATGTTTTCACAAATAACCATTCAAATATGTAAGTGAGTAAACAAGTTCAAAAGGTGTCGAATCCACAAATGGGAAAAAGAAATAGTCAAGTTTACCAAATGCAACGGAAGATGATGTCATCTCTGTCGCGCAAGTGTATCTTGTGATGCACAAGAGTCCAAAATACATTTGTATAGTCCGTGAGAAGTGTAACGCCACCTTCATTCAAGATGATCTACACGTACTGATTTAACATTTGGCTAAAACTGGATAATGTTTCGATTGTACGAGTTAACATAACCTATTAGCGGTTATTCCATCTTACAGATACCCAAACAATAATGCATCAGCTCTGAGAATGTCGGGTAGGGATTTAATTAATGCACACGCCATTGTATTCCAAGCAAAACGAAAATCATCGGTTATCAGCGATCACTAGCTTTCGTCAATGAAAGGCACTTGCCACATTGAACACATATAACTCCATCGTAATTCAGGAATATATTCCTGACATCAAAGCAGTGAGGCGATGAATTATGTTAACACACTGCTAGCATTTACCCAGTCGCGGTGCACGTAATGCGGGGGAGGCCAGGTAATAGTGCCTGTGTACACGCTGACGTTTCGTCTGACGTCACCCCGCGGCTCTAACCATGTAATTACCCTCCATTGGGTTTACGCGTGTTACTCCACTGAGAAGTCGCTGTAAATCGAGTGTAGCTCTTCCCATACCCTCGGTCCACATGTCGGCATGCTCGCGTGCCTCCGTAACGTCGCCGGTACGGATTAGGTGTCTTCTAATATGTAGCCTTCGCGTGGGTGTGCATTCGCGTCTGCAAGGTATTGCGTTCCTTGTTCGAACGAGCGCCGTCTCTGTAATTTCAAACTGGCGCATATTTCGAGTGTATTGCAATTACGTCTCTCTTAAGAGTCCCGCGGGTATTGCGTGAATTCTCTATTAGATTGAATGCAAACTGCTCCGCTTAGAGTGAAAGTCCTCGATAGGCGCCTCGCGTCTGCTTACCTTGATAGGTGGTTGGCGAATTAAATGCTGTTTCGTACGTTGGTTTAAACGACCAGTTTTTTTTTCTTCTCGAAGGACAACGCGTGCAAAGTCGACACTGGACATTTCATTGAAACGTGTAATCATAGTCTTCATACGATAAACTGTTTTAAAGTTGAAGTACCTTGATGATCCTATTTTTTATTGATCTTCGCATATAGGTGTTTGAGGCGCATACAGATGGTGAGTCTAAAGTGCAGTAATACGTACATTTCGGAAGCTTTTTCCAAACGCTTCGAGAGACCTCTTTACCGAAATAAATTTGTTGCTCTCATAAGGGAACAAACACGGACAAACATGAATCACGGTAAGTGCCATAATACCTGAAACTCTCACCACTATGCCTTACCAGGACCATCAAAGTTTGAGATGTGAAACTTTCGGATGGTACTCCGAAGAGAGGAGTAGGGCCCTGCATCGATTAACGTTTGTTAGAAGATATTACGCTACGAAGGCAACACATTTCTCTGCTTTCATTATATCAAGAAGCTTCCATATGACTTAAGAAGAACCACAAAACTGACGTTGGAATTGAAAGATTGATGGATGGAAACCGATCCAATTTATAGAAAATATATTTGAGTTTCGATCGGATCGCCATGGCGGAGATTAAATCTCACTTCGAATTTGAAGAAAAAGTCAATTCAAAGATCTTAACATTAGCAATAAAAAAAAACACGCACCTGATATTCTCGACGTAAAATTTGTCCTTTTCATTGGCAATTTTCGCCACGAACTCGCGAAATAAGGCAAATAAGTCGAAGACTAATCCAGCATCTGAAGGCTTAAATTTTTCCTTTCGCTTTGTATTTCCGCAAATAAACTTTTTCCCGCGTAAAATCCAAAAGACGCTGATTTCTGCGGGTGTTCTTTGCGCTCATTTCCGCGAGCACTTTCCGCGCGGTAGAATGTGCAAATTTATTTATGTCGAAGGAATGGCAACGCCATTGGGCTGATTTATGTAAATACATCAGTCGCGAGATTTCCAACTGCCTAAACGCGAGAGCCGGAGTGCTGAAAAATGAGGAAAAAGAAAAAAAAAACGCTGAATGGAAGGAGACGAAAGAAACTTTAGGTGATCGAGGCAAACAGTTTTGTACGCTGAAGAAATTCTCGCGCGTGTGTCTCTTGGCACTTGAAATTATTTTTCAGTTATTAAATAATCCTTTCTAAGCTGCAGTTATTTTTCTTTAGCGTAGGATTGTTCTGTAAGCTTTTCTGGTAATAACATTATATTTTCTCAATATGATGAATATTATCATTTATTGATAACTCTAATAGGTGTGGAATGGACTTATCCGGCAAATGACTAAGAGATGTCCATCTTCTGCCGTGTCCTGTACCTAGTTATATAGTGACAATTTTACTACACAGCTTTTGCTGTTTCATCGTCTGAATGTCACGGTTGAATGATTTGTTAGATTATACAAAAGAATCAATCCAAGAGAGGACATCATAAGTGAGAGAGAAAGTATAAGAATGCGCATCAACTGCGACATTGTGGCTGCATAACGCTGTGACATCATTATATTTATTGTGTTTCCCAACCAATGAAACATTCAATCAAACAAACAAAAATCGATAAATGCTGACTAACAATTCCGATGAAACTATAAAGTACATAAAAAATGTATTTCATCGACACTTATGTTCAATCTTGAATGGGTGAAAGACTAAAATACAAAAGCGGAAGATACGTATATAGCACATCAGCGAGCTGTCACGTCTCTCGGGCGATACGAGGAGAATTTTCGAATTCAACTGCGCCACGCGAATTTTCGAGGCTTTCGCACTCGATCCATCATCGATCTTCGATCTCCTTTAATTCCTTTCGTTTCTCATATCAGTTGGTGCTTCGAGAAGAATATCCCCCAAAGTCCGACTTGGAAATAAAAGTCTGCGGAAAGTAACGTTCGGTACGGGCTTCCTCGACTCGGCGATAAATCCAAAAATCTCCCCGAGAATTTCCGATCTCTCTCGACCGGCGGCTGCAGGCCGTCCGATACGACGGTCTGCCTGGGTCAGGCACGCCCTAACTACCCGCGAAGAATGTTGATGAGGACGCAGCCCCCGAAGCGCGCATTTTAATGGACCCGATGCAACCCGGCTCAGGTTTTGCTTCGTCAACTGGTGGCGGGTTCCTCGTCGTTGAACCCAGAACCTACCGCTTCTCCAGAAGGAGGTGGAGGCCCGTGTGCATCGCAAGAAAAACGTAGATTAGCTGCCGACTTTTTGCCCGGCTGGATCGTCTTCAGCTTAAACTGGTTTCTTTGCCGACTTTTCCACCGAGTGTAATTTCCAATTCTACATTTTTTTTCAGGGCTACTCGAAAATTGAAAAGGGACCGGTGGGAATATACGCCTTTTTACATTACGTTTTTTAGCATCTTTAATTAGGATGCATTTGCTCGCAATAACTTGGATATTGGTAGAAGTCGTTTGGAAATATAATGATGCCAAAATTAACATCGCTTGGTTTATCCGAATCTTTCTCAGCGCCAATGGTTGAAAAGTTATTGTATTGAAATAGATGGCGCTACTGTTATAAAGCAGAATAATAGCCGCGATGGTCCTACCATGTCGACTGTCCAACCATAACGACTCTCCCTGACGCACTCATCGTATAAAAACCCAAAGCAGTCACAATCATCTCCCCTCAAGCTGTATCAGTGACCAATAAATACCACAATAGCAGACACGACGAAATCACACTGCGTAATTAATGTAATTGCATCCAAACCTTCGAACAGACACGCGTAAAACGACAAATGCGAGTGGGCTACTTCTTCTTTCTTTCTTTTTTTGTTTTTTCTTTTCTCTCTCGAGCTTGTACATTTCACTGCATTATTCAAAGGGAATGTACCGCGCTATACCCGGACATTTTTATTAGGGCAATAGTAGGGGGACGTAAAAAAGGATGAAATTTAAAACGGTTGCGCGGGGAAATGTTCTCATTAATGAAATTGAAGGTAATGGGGCTGCGCGGAAAATCGCGGACCGGGCTTTGATGTCGCATTTCGGGAACTCGCTCGTGCGCGAGAGCCGAAGGTCGTCGCCGAATTTGATGCGACATCGCGCGATGAAGGGTGGCAAGGAGACTAGACGGTACCGAGGTTGCTGTCGACTGAAACATTAATTAATCAGCGAAAGACAAACGTAGTTACGAGTTTCATCCAATTATGATCTAGGGAATGGGAAGCAAATAGGCAGTATAGAGAGTAACGGAGAGGAAGCTAGAGCAAGACGGATTGTGATCGAGTGAGAGAGAGAGAGAGGGAGAGATAGTGGCAAAGACAAATACAGAGAGATAGATAGTGATATTTATTATGACTTGGGAATAAATCCTTGCGCCAATGAGAATAATACAAAAGTAAATGAAACATAACAAAATTGGAAAATCAGTTAAATTGTAGTTGACATGTTTTTATAGTAAAATCAATATTACCCTCGCGTAATTCCGAAGCAAATGTAAGCAACGTACGTCCATGATTCGTCGAAAATTGTATGTATATCGTATGTCCAGATATGTTCCACGGACATCCAGAATCACATTGGACGAACAATAAACGTCCAGTTTTTATCCATTAGAAGACATATTTATGTCTTTGTCCTTTATACATCCAATGAACTTTCATCGTACGTCCATTATGCGCACATAATGGAGATCCTCGCCAGTGACAAGTTCACTATTCACTATTCCAATCTACCATTTGTAAGAACAAAAGACCACGCAACAAATACATAAGTTGAATACAATGTAATAAAGTAGATTTCAATGACTCATTCGAAGTGGAGATTTATTAATACGATTGTGGGTTGTTGCGGGTAGGAAATTTATAGCAGCATATGATTCGTTAGAAATTATATTGGCATTTGATGTTGAAGGATAAACTAGATGTATTTCATCTTTAAGTATAGTGGAGGGAAAGATGCGGTAAGATTTCTAGGGTGATGTACCATTATATATCATTGTTATCTTATTTCCATTGAAAATTGTTTGAACCTTTCTAATAGGCATTTTTTTGAAAATCCGGATAATTCCAACTTTATTTGGTCGACTAATTATTTTCTATTTTCTATGTATTAACGAATAAAGTTGAAACTGTGACATAAGTTTCGACAAATAGAAAGTGCAGCGATTAAAATGTATTATTATTAATAAAAACAATTGACAGATGCGGCATGGTTGAAATCCAGAAATCCACTTTTAGAATTGCGCGGTACTAATATAATTTTCAGGAGAACAATTCATGAATAGTCAGTCGCATTAAGCGCTCGTATAAGGGTTAAAGCATAAGTGCAATGTTTTGTACGTGCCGTTTTAAACTTAAAGTTGTACATGTAAAATGTTTCGGTAATGCTAATTTCAGTAATTCACTCATATTTATTAGCTTGTATACATTACTCCAAGAACACAGGCGAGTAAAGTTATGCGTCAAAATTGTTCACAAGGTACATTATTTTGGAAATTTGATTTAATTATTTTCATTATTTTGTATTAGTACTATTGTCGATGTAAACTACTTTAAATAATTGTTTATAATTATTCACTATGCATTTTTGTCGCATGACTGATATAAGTTATTGATTTTACGATGGTAGTTTTTCGTCGAAAGTTGAAGTAGACAGAGATTCGAGATGAAGGAGAGTTTGTGTGGGAGTCTCACAAAAAGGTCGGCGCGCTTTTTTCGATCACTGGCCTACGGCAAAAAATGCCTCGTAGTCCATAACTCCGATCGAGAAAAGAGTTAGTTAAAGTGGGGTTATATGTTGAAGGTTTGCCATTTCGATGTCTGCTATTGTTAGGGGTTTCCTCTCTGTCATCTACTGTCCAGGAAAAATATAATTTTGAAAAAATTAACGCACTATGCGCAAGTATTTTTCCTTTATCAACACCCATCGCAATTATAATGTAATGACAAATCATTCAATCAAACCATAATTAATTACGTCACTTGGACGTCCACTCAATTGTACGTGCAATGGACACGTGGTGGATGTATAAACCACATAGTAATGAATATCTGCAGAATGTCTCCGAATGTCTTCAGAATGTCTAGACATTCATTATACGTGGTAATGGAGGTAAACATAAATACCGACGAAAACTGGATTAAATTGATCGTCCCTTTTACCTGGGATCCCGGACGTCCATTATCCAGACACGTCTGGGTATCCAATGTACATCCAATTTTCATCATTTATTATTAATTATTATTCTTCATTATCCCAAATATCATAATTACATTCATTGGATATCCACTTTGTGTCATTGTCGAGGACGATCATTGTACATCTATTGTGCAGACATGATGAATGTACCATGGACGTAGAATGAATGTCCCCAGAACGTCTCCAGAATGTGTAGAAATTCTGCTAATTCTGAGGATTCAAGTCTTATAGTTGGCATCGTTACTCGATTTATTTTCGTTCGATAAATTTTTGCTAATTTTTGTCAGAAATAATTAATACCAGAGATGCCCAGAGAAGAGCAAAGCTAGAAGATTCAAGATTAGCGGAACGTGTTCACTCACAATCAGGACACATTCGTACGAGTAACGGATAAAATAAACAAGAGTTCGCCAAAATCATCGCTCCATTTGTAATTTTCGACGAAAAGCTCAAAGAGAGAGAGAGAAAAAAAAATAACAGAGCGAATGTAAAACAATTTTTTGAGGGTAACATGCTGCCGATGGGTACCTAACGGACAAGTGGCCGGCGCTTCCAAAATAATCGGACATATATATCGGCATGAAATCGCAGCAGCCTGCAGTTGCCTCCTGGACGGGTCATTCTCTCCGAAGAGAAAAGTCGATAAGCAGCAGCTCGTGTTATTCGTGAGCATTCGAGCGAGATCGATCGCTTACAAATCCGGATTATCCGCCGTGAGGCGAAAGAGAAAACGCGAGGGCCTGCATTCGAGCGATCCGCGGATTCCGCCCGTTGTAATACACTCGGACGAGTAATGACGTTTCGTTGTGCATTTGGAAGCTGCAATTGTTATTATATATTTATCATAAAACGTCGAAAGTCCGATTCGCATGCGGTGTTTTTAGAGAAAATTACACGCGCGATCTGTGATTCGATACCGCGAGTGGCCTGTCGGAAGGCTACATATATAGCGCCGCTGTGTAAAAATGTAAATTTCATATACACCCATATATATGCGCTCTCGCGCCCGAGATTTCACGGTTGGAAATTTTTTTTTTACCGTCACGGGAATATTATTATTCGTTGATAAGAGCTTTAAAAATGGCGTGCGACAGCGTGCGATTTCATTCAAATGTTTCTCGTGAAAAATGGCCGTCTCGTTATATATATATAGGTATTTCATTATTTTAACGACATTTTCCACATCCACTTACGGACGACACGTCCATTATCTACTGGCTACCAACAACTTAAGTTCACATCCGGTTTGAAACTTGGATGCGATTAAATCCCTTAATCGAATCGCCTTCACTTCGATCCGATTTAGATATTTGTTTATACATTGCCTCGTACTTTCTCAAAGAATTACGAAGTTTACTGCGAAAAACTTTTCGAACTACTACGAGTTTACGTCTTCATTGATTTTACGAAGGCAGACAGGAGATTCGAGATAACGGGTTTAACAATACAAATTTCCTTATCGGATAAATTTTGTTTAATATCATTATATAAGAAAGTTAATTGAGAGAAAAAAAAGAATCATTTTTCATCCGTTCGCGGAAGAAGAAATACCCAATCAGCAGAGGTACAAAGTTCGAAAAAATGAGTACACAATAAAGGACTCATTAACTCCTCTTGAGGAGTATATCTTGAGGAGCTCTTTCTCAAATCTTAAAAAATGAGTTAAGTTATTTCGACGCGTACGAGGAATTCTGAGTACTTTTTGTAGTCTCGTCTGAAAATAGACTTAGAAAAATTTATTTAAATAAGGCGATTTCAAGATTGCGGACGGAATTTTGGAAAAATATCAAAAGTTCGCATATCCTCTGTTCGTCTAGAAAGTCTGTAATTGATCATATTGAACGATTCTGATTGATGTAATATGATATTCAGATAGACAATTGTATTGAAAGAAAATGACGGAACTAAAAATGGCCTCTTAAATACGTTTTTATCCGCGTGTTTTTATACTTTTCGTGAAAAAAGGTATAGAAATCAACAGGATTGACAACAGAAGTATAATAAAATTATTGTAATCCAAAATGGCGGGTAAAAAATATGGCTGAAATATAGTAGATTTTTTTCATTTTTTTTTTTTTTTCAATACAATTGAATAGAATTTAAAGTATGTACGTATGTATTTCCAAAACCTTTCTGCCATTGACCATAAACAAATAATCAAATAAAATAATAATTTGCGATCCTAACCACAATGTTTTCTTACTCCAAAATTGTTTTGAAAGCTCATATAATAAACAAGGAATATAAAAAAGTTATCAAATGAACAAAATTAAGCAAAAAAAACATGAAATTAAAAAAAAAAAAAAAAAAAAAAATTTTTTAAACTATATAAAATTAAGAAAACGATAGAAAAATAAAAACGATGCTACAAATAAAAATTAAAGCATAGAAGAATTTAAGAAACGATAATACAAATAAAAAATGGTACAAAAAATTAAATACTATACAACGAATAAAAAATATTAAAATTTAAAAATTCGATACAATAATTTAAAAAATGATACTATAAATATTCAAAATAAAATATAAAAGAATTTAAACGATATTACAAATAAAAAACAATATAAAATTAATAAAACGACATGGTAATAATAAACGGTATGAAAATAAAAAATATGATACGAAAACAAAAATAGATACAAAAATAAAAATCAATACGAAAATAAAAACAATACAAAAATATAAAAAAAAGAACATACAAGAATAAAATAAATACGACACAAGACTTAAAAACAAGCTATACAAGAATAAAAATAAACACAATACAAACATAACGAAATAGGTCTAAAACTGAAAGATGGTACTACAAATTAAAAACGATACGAAAAATAAATACAAGTGTTGAAAAACAATACAGAGATAAAAAAAACAATAACGATAAATAATAGACTATATATAATAGACTATATAATAATATATATATATATATATATATATATATATATATATATATTGTTTGTCTATCTGCGATTATATTACATCGATCTATAAATCGTTCAATACGATAGAATATTAAGGGGAATTAATCAATTTTTCAGCGATGAGAATCATAATGGAGAATATTGTCCAAAATGTTGTCCGCCATGTCGATTAGTCTACGTTTTTCAAGTTCAGATGTCAATCGCTCAATTGAACGAAGTGTCATATAACGTTACATATTTAGTTGGGTCGAGCGAAGTACTGAATGTGATCACTCGAACGAAAGAAATCGATATTTTTTTTATCAAATGTCACGTTCCAGATCATATTGAACTTAAAAATGAAATAAAAAAAATGTATGTCATAACGTAAGAAATTTGTTCATAGTGCTTGAAGCTGCTAACACTTGCGCATCAGTAGTTGACGGATACGATGACGCGTCAGTATGCGCAGTGGTCCGCGAGCGTGATGACACTTGCGCGATAGTACACCGAAAAAATGATATCCTAATTTTAAGGATAACCCACTTATTTTAAGAATATGCGCTCCTTATATATGCGCCATGAATATATTCTTAAATTGAG
>JAPYZR010005874.1:0-19647 GCA_030522945.1 Trichopria nigra
AATTTTCCTATAAAAAATGTAGAAGGTTTTTCATTCCCCCTCCTCTATTACTTGAAGGATATATTTCAGCTTTTTATCTGATCTAAGTTGGGCTTAGACGTATCCAAAAAGAGGTTATTAAAGTTTTTCTGTCAATTTGTTCGTGAGCTACAGCTTGTCAAAATTACATCGCAAAAACATACGTATACAGACTAACGGACAAAAATTTTTTTATTGCATTTTTGGGTTCCTTATGGTCTGAAAAGTGGACATTTGATGAAAAAATAGGGGGTAATTTTTTTTGTCCGGAGCACCAAATTCAATACTTCTTCCGATCGACGGTGCGCGGGTCGAAGTAATTAACTACTGTTGTGTAAACAATATTACTATACGTACGTTAAAAATGCTTTGTTTTTAATTTTTTGTTTTTAATTGATTATCGTCATTTTTATCATAACCATGAAAGAAAAAAAAACAATATAGTATTATTATTGTTCAAACAGCTGTATATTTAGATAATAAGTCAAACGTGAATTTAATATGCATATATATGAGAAACGTAAACATAGTGATAACGGATGAACTTCTGTCGGCGGAATGTAAGGTATCCAATGCTATTTTCTGTTTAGCCAATAACGATTACGTTTTTGCGATTTTTTGTGATTCACAACCACGTGAATCACATATCTTTACTGAAATGTCGAAATTTTGCCATTTTTCTTTTCAAATTTATTTTAATAGTAAATTTTATAACATAATTTTCCCTTAAAAATCGTGTTTAAAGTATTTAAGTAGCGTGTTCTATAAATCTGACATTTTTTATAATTAGTCCGCCATCCCAGCATCATATATAACAATATATGATTTTAGGCGTCAGAGTTATCGTCATCTTAATACATTTATCATTTTAGGCACATGTTTAATTATCTTACACGTAATTGGCACTGATCACCAGAATGAAAAATCGTAAATAACCATAAATTTAGAAAAAAAAAAAAAAAAATAAACAGAATTTGAACTTGTGCTACCTACGACATGGCCTTGAAAAACCCGGAATTAAACGAACGTTCGTTGTATCTATTATTCTCAACTTCGGTTAATTTCCTGTTGTTGCAATTGTAAACAATGGATAAACACTGAATAAACATGGCATATATTGATATGCAGATTTTTCGCCTCCAATTTCATTCGTACGACCAAGCTCAAAGTTGGATTACGTGTACATGTTTTTACCTATATATATATATATATATATACTTATTAAATGTATAATATAAAATACACACACATACAAATGTAATTTAAACTTTCTCGTTTCAATGTAGGAACATCTGCACCGTTACTTGGAAATTTTAACAACGGGGCAGTGGACGTTTTAAAGTACGTATATACTAAAAATTGTTGTAGACGCACGCTAAGACGTTTTACAAAGTAAAAATTCAAAGATTATAATGTACATATCTGTTTTTAAAACATTTATTTTCTCTGCTTTGCTCTTTCGTGCGTTTCAATGATGGCTGTTCGAGGTCTCTTATCGTTAATTTCTTTCATGCGCATCAATGGACAATGGATGATATATATATACACACATACGAAATACCCGAAATGTTTGTATATTGACATCGCGTGTTGAATTGACAACAATACCCGATGACGTTCGTCGAATATCTAGATTTTTACTCGTAATTATACACTTAAAATTTAAATAATTACAAAATATTAAATAACGTTGCTTTTTATATTTGTATATTTATTTACATTGTTTTCCCTAGATTTTTGTAAAATTTTAAACGATAC
The DNA here is from genome assembly GCA_030522945.1 of Trichopria nigra. Lineage (NCBI taxonomy): Eukaryota > Metazoa > Arthropoda > Insecta > Hymenoptera > Diapriidae > Trichopria > Trichopria nigra. Next base: position 1,777 of record JAPYZR010005874.1, read on the forward strand.
TCTTTTTCTATTGGTATATGTAAAAATTACAACAATGTCAGATGATAATTCAGTAAACTGATGTAAATACAGTAGTGGTCACTAAGAAATTTTACTATGGATATCTAACAATTTATTACTTCGTCCCACACCGTATAGGTCGGACGAAGTATTGAATTTGACCATGCTGACAACAAAAAAATTATCCCCCTATTTTTTCATCAAATGTCCACGTTTCAAACCATATAAGGAACCCTGAAATCGAATAAAAAATTTTCCGGAGACTCAATTGTATGTACGTGTATGTCTTTGCATGATAACTTACGAACTAACCGAAAGAATTTCTGCTGTAACCTGTTTTTGGATACGCTGGGGCTGTATGCAGAACTGATTAGATTTTGGAATATATCCATACTAAGGTGTAGAAATGAGAGAAGAAATACTGAGTCAACTTTTAGAAAAAAAAACATTGCAACTAACTTCAAACTACTGCTGTTTACTCAATTTTTGATTAATTATCAAAAAAGAGTATTCAAACTACGCGGACAAAAATACCGAATCGAACCGTCATCGGTTTTTTTTTAATCCATCAATTACAAGTTTAGAAAATATGAGAATTAGTAAAAGAAATCGTGTCGTGTACCATTCTGAATTGTTGGTACGCATAATAATAAACTTAGATATCTTCTTCCGATCTATTCCATTGTATTAATAGACCAGTTAATAATATTTCAACGTACCTGCGGTGCCGAAGTTTTGAAAATGTTTATTTTCAATTTTTTTTTTTTTTCATCAAATGTCCACGTTTCAAACAATAATTATACTTCGACCCGCACCGTAGGTCGAAAGAAGTATTGAATTTGGTGCCCCTGGCAAAAAAAAATTACTCCCTATTTTTTCATCAAATGTCCACGTTTCAGACCATAAGGGACCCAAAAATGCAATAAAATACTTGTACGTACGTACACACGAAGCCCCTAGTTATGTCTACAGAAATTAATGCACATTGATATCAACATGATGTATACAGTTACGCCTTGCAACTTGTATTGCAGATCAAACATTAAGAAGATTAGTGTACACGTAATCAAGCCATAGTCTCAAAGTGTGCATAGTCATTGAGGCCCGAAAGGCCGAACCAGGATAGTTTATTTATTTATTTATCAGTATAATAGGGGAAAACGCCCCTAGTGCAATATATTTCCAAAAGTATTTCACCAGAATTGATAATAAATACAAAAATTCCAATATATATACAGTATGTTCAAAGATTGATAATATGTAAACAACAAAAGAAATAAGTTCAAATACTATTCTAACAACTTGTACACATATTTAAAAATTCAACGATCAAATGTCATCTGGTAGGGAATTTCACAAATCGGAATACAGGCGAGTAAAAACATTAATGGAGCTATAAAGGAACTTTGGGAACTTTGTTACGTCAGATTGTAATTTTGACTAATTTCTGTTTTATTCTTATATATAAAAAGAGGCACAACAAGCATTCAATTCACAAAAAAAAGTACTACATATTTCGAAAAATTTTTCAAATACAATTTGCAGATCTTATTAAAAATAATTTTTTTTAATTTCTAATGAAAGTTAACTTTATATATCTTATTAAATTATATTGATTTAAGTCATTTTTCTTCAAAGAAATTATTTTATAAAAACGTATATATGTTTAAAAATAAGTTTAAGTATAGTTTTAACTTTGTACATTAATCTTGAAAGAAAAAATTAAAAAACCTATTTTTAACTTACTTACAAGCATATATCTAAAAACGTGTATATATTTATAAATATATATATTTACACATACATGTATGAATGTTTATAATTCTTATAAGAACATTTATATTTTTTCAATAATAATGAATTGTGTTATGAATTAATCTACCGATAATTCGTTTGTTCTACTTGAAATGTCTGATCTTGAAATAAACTTGACATAATTTGCACTTTGTGCTTTAAATAGATGCTACATGCTGTTTTGTGTTTTAAGCCTTACATTCATACTAAGTATATTTTTATTCTTGTACAAAATTAAAATAGAAAGAAAAATAAATTGATAATAATTTTAAAATATAGAAAAGTTTTTAAGATTTGAATAGAAATATACCACCATATATCACTTTAAAACATTCACAAGACACAATACTATTACTGCTAACTACTCAAATGCGAGAAAGTGCACAAACGACGCACAAAGTGTTTCAAAAAATACTATATGCAGAAAACAAACTCACTCAGAGAAGTCTTCGATGTTGATGGTGGTATCGCTGGCTTTGGTGGAACGGTAGAACAGGGTCGACCGATTTTTGATGGAAGTCTTAATCCTGATGATTTTGTTTCAGACATTTTGACTAATCTTCTATACAAACACTTGAATTACACTGTAACAGAAGTAAATTTTAAAATTTAACACTGAAATTACTTCCCACCATGTAAAAATACGCTATCATTGAAATGTTTAAAGATAGACTAGATAAAACACGGTAGCCGAATGTATTAAAAATACGTAACTTCTTTCCACTTCTGTTACTCATGTATCAAATGTTAGGTGCAAAGTATAAAATAACATCTGATATTTGAAACTTGAGTGACAACCGAACAATTAAAACCTTAACCTTGATTAAGAAATCAACAATGAGTCAAATATAACGACAATAAATACAAGAAATGAAGTGAATTCTACATCTGCAACGATGCATGCTATTAGGTGAGAGTAAACAAATACAAATATAACAATTGGAAATGGTCAAAGACTGGTTAAAGTTGTAACGAAAAATAAAATGTAATTAAAAAAATATATAAAAACGATAAGTTTGACGCAACGAAATTGGAGCGAAAAAACAAGGAAGGCAAATACTACGCCGATTCCTTTCATAGCAATAACAACATTACAGCTTCAGGCACTTTCCGTTTCCTTTCTAATGATTTTTCCAATGATTTTTAAAAATACTCGACACTCTCCGATCATCGACATCGATGCGACATTTTAGGTGGAGTGTCAATAACATTTCGGAGCTGCGACCTTACAACAATTGAAAATTGTTTTCGAAATTGGAAAATAATCCAAAAGGGAAAAGTAGAACATCGAAGCTGCATTGTACCAAAAAAATGTGTATATCAAATAGGTTATCATTGCCTGGGAAAAAAAAAAAAACGTCGCCTGACAGCGGAGATGATGACGGTAATCTCACCTTATTAAGTCACGAGATAAGGCAGGCCGAATTACGGATGAGCATAATCGATTTTCCAAAGACACGATTATTGCAGCATTGCTATTTTTTCACGCGGTGACAAGAGCCACGAAGATTTCGTACGGGATTTTCAGTCGCGATTCACTATATATATTAACGGAAAAATGGCGCGCTCCGGATTCATCTGAATAGTCCCGCGCGATGGCGCTCTTTCGCGGGCGACTCTTCTCTATTATTGTTACATATTCTTCGTTTCAAATCGTGCAAATGCACATACACATATGTACATACATAGTTTGAATCTGCATATATTTTTATTGGTTGCGTTCGAGGGATCGTGGTTTTCGTCAATCGTGGTTCGATCGTGGTTGGTCGGAACTGTGAATTTGGTTATTGCACACGATCGTAACCGTTACGAGCATTGTTAATAATAATCATTTTCGGATCGCGAAAATAGCATAATTTTAGTCTTGATTACAAAATTTCCACTGCGGAGAAGAGCACATATATTCACATAATGAAACAGTAATAAATAATAAGTCACTAGATCAAAGCGCAACCTGAATTTCGAAAGGATAAGTTGGTACACCTGAGTTTTGCATGTATGTAATTTGTAATTTAAAAGATATGGTTTTGTTTCTTAGCATTATCGCTTCCCGGGACTCGGAATTACATATTTATATACAGATTACATGTAACTACCGCATCAGGTTATGATTTATTGGAATTTATTGAAAGTCTCACTGCTGTTAAACATAATGATTCTATGTTAGAATTGGCATTACAAAATGTGACCAATTTTCCAAAGCCTAAATTTTGAAAAAACGTTTCAATCACTTTTTATTCATACTTTTATGGTTGAAAAGGTCGGTCGATTACTGTTCTACTTTAGAACCACCTTAATTTCATGTTTTTAAGAAAATTTATTATGTATAGTTTAGCAGTCGATAGTAGGATACAAGAAAAAGTACTCGCATGTATATATATATTTATACGAAAAACTTTATTATTATTTTTGTTTCAGGATAAAACGGCTGACTTATTCAACATATTATTAAACCCAAAAAACACAAACAAAAATTTGTTCCTAGCCGTCCATCTTTACTGATTTATTGCCGTTATAAATACAACATATATTATAAACAATATGTATATATATAACTTTTGGTCACAGAGAAAGACAATAAATGGCAACATTGCTGTAATTTCAATTTTCATTTTACTCGTGTTCCAGTGAAAACATTTCAGAGTAAATCTTACTATATAGAGTAACTTTTACTCCAGAAAACGTTCACTGGAAAACGGCCTATATATAGAAACTTTTTCTCCTTGCATTGGTATATATGTGTATATGTACATTATTGGTATCAACGAATATAGACGAATATAGTCTATATTCGTTGTTGGTATTCATGCGCATATATATATATATGCATTATGTCATTTATGCACATAATGTCATCGATCATATCCATCATATCTATCTGGTATATATATCTATAAATAGGTAATCTATAGCCATGGTTATTATACCATGATAGCGTAATGTGTACATATATAGAATGTACACATCACATCAAAGATAGAGCGATATAGTGCATATAGTATTATATACAATATATATATATATATATAAATAAGTGGAAATGCGATACGAAAGTGAGAGGGAGATAAAAGCTATGAATCAACGTGGTGTAATTATAATCGTATCGCATTGATACTGTCAATTATACCATTTATAATAAGTGCAAGCGGTGATGGTGGCAAAAAACATTTAGTTAAATTTAGTCAAGCTCAGGAATAAGCTCAGACATCAAGATAATTTCTTTAAGGAAACTGTTTCACCGGCAAATATGTCTGACGACGACTAGGAAATACGTGCGTATATTCATTTTTTTCCTTGGACTTTAACAGTACATATATATATTATGAAAGTAACTCCTATATCTATTTTTATTCATAACCTTAAATTTGTTAATGACGTTTCACCGACACGTCGTCACCGAATAGTCGATACTTAGTCAATGTATGATGTAAATTACACATGCGCGATTCAGAGCTCAAGATTATATACACAATTCTATAATTATAACAGAAGGAAACAGTAAGAAACAATGTTTTTGTCACTTTGCAAAGAAAAAAGTATGCAATGTATAATTCGCTATGAAATTATAAATTATACGTTTTTCAAAAACGTCTTATTCTGTGACAGTTTTGCATTTCCATCATTGATGACTCTTCAATGATCAGAAACAAGTTTTTCACTTGATTTTAATGATATCCACATTTTGACGATGGATCATTCGTTTGTTCACGATGAGTATGTGATTATAATGAATGTGTCTGTGCATTGGCGAATTAGGGTTACTATATAACTAAGCTATCCCCATGAGATTTTGCTGCATTTGAGATGAACTAATCAAAAAATTAGGCAAACATTTTGATTCCAGGTATTTGATACTTAATGCTGTCTTGTTTTGCAGTTTAACCAAGTGCCTGCTTTGATCAATTGTCGGCTTGCTTCGTTAGTAGGATTTACCTGTCGATTTTCTGTGATTTCTTCTTGTATGTCACTAGTACCAAGTACCAACGTACGAGTAGTTTCTAGCTTAAGTTCGTCAGTTTTAGAACACATAAATATGGCAGACATCACTTTGAATATCGGCAATGCAAGAAAACTATCATTTAGCATTAACGGAAAAATGAATGGAATGGAAGGTAAAACACCTTTCCTTATTGGAGTTTCTGGAGGAACCGCAAGTGGGAAAGTAAGTATTTCTCACCAGCAGTTTACAAAGAATAAATAACTTTGATTTCTTTTGTCATTGCGCTTCTTATGAAAAATAAAAAATATTAAAACCTGTGTTAAAGTTAAGTGTTTTTAGTCCACAGTTTGCAAACGTATAATGGAAAAATTGGGACAAGTGGATAAAGAACATATGGAAAGACAGGTTGTCTGCATATCACAAGATAGTTTTTACAGAGATTTAACACCATCTGAGAAAATAAAAGCAGAAAAAGGACAATATAATTTTGATCATCCAGACGCATTCGACAATGATTTAATTTTACAAACGCTTCAAGACATACTTGCTGGTGTCAAGTGTGAGATTCCTGCGTATGATTATAAAACAAACAGTTTGTAAGTATTTCTATTTGAATAATAATTTTAATTATCTTTAATAACATTTTAAAACAATAAATTATATAAATGAAATAAATAATGGCGTAATACTGACAATTTACGTTGTTCTAGGATAAAAGATCAAATTACGACGATATACCCGGCCGATGTTGTCCTGTTTGAAGGAATATTAGTTTTCTATTTTCCTAAAATAAGAGATTTATTCCACATGAAACTATTTGTTGACACAGATTCAGACACTAGACTAGCCAGAAGAGGTAAAAAAATTATTTAATAATTTATCTTCAAGCTTTGTTTGGCTTGTATAAAGAAAATTAATTTTTAAACAGTTCCGAGAGATATCAATGAAAGAGGAAGGGATCTGGACTACGTCCTTAATCAGTATATGAATTTTGTTAAACCAGCATTTGAAGAGTTTTGTATGCCTACAAAGAAATTTGCTGACGTCATCATACCTCGTGGTGCAGACAATACAGGTAAAAAATACACTACATTCTTTTACAAATTTACATAATAGTATTAGATTGCTTATTTAACTATATTTTTGCATTCAATTCAAGTAGCTTCAAGTCATTTCATTTCAAAATCAAAGCAAACATTATATGAGCCATTTTAACATTTCAACATTTTTTTTCCCTCCAAATTACAAGTCCTAACGATACTAACGTGTGTTAAAATTAATAAGTTTGAAAATGACAGTTCATGTAGGTAATATTTTTTTATCGTGAGTGCGTGTGTGTAAAGTACTATCAAGCTTTTTTAAGAATTTATAAATAATAAGCCAAGACGAATATCTTTTGCTAATAACCTAAACTAGTAAACTAAAGAATAAGTTAATATTATAACTTTAAAAATTAAAGTTAGGATTTTTGAATGAAAATCAATTTGCGGACATAAATTACATACACGAAAATGAGCTTGACAATTTTCCAATTACTGTAGATGAAACATAATGTATAGAAAAAACAAATAATAAGTTAAAAATGCTTTTCGAAGTACTCTTATTTCGTCAGCAAGAAAAGTGATATTTGTAGAAAACAAGATAATTGGCTCGACATAATGGTAGATTCTTTTGAAGAAGCTTTTCTAATGGGTGCTGCCTGGTGACAAGCTCCGTCGGGGTGCAAGTTTCACATCGAAGTGTAGCATCCAAATGTAATAGACGAAAGTTTAATCTCGATAGAGAAAACGAGAAAAGCGATAAACATATATAGTTGTTGTATGCTTGCAGTGGCGATAGACCTAATAGTCCAACACATCTGGGATATTTTGCATTTGAAAAAGGCCAAAGATTCTTCCGGGCAGCATCCATACACGCAGCATAATCAACCTTCGGCCGTCAGCAGATGATTGACTTTCAAATGAGTCACGACACATCATGAAAAGAACACTAAGATTCCTTTCCGTTTTTTTACAAGCCGTATTAAAAAATGTACACTTACTGCATAATATTTTACAGATAATCTAATGCGCTCAAATGTTAAAAAAGAGCAATTTGAAATTGTTACATTTGACGGCTCTCAAAATATGGCATTAGAGAGTATTATATTATAAAGCATAAATAATCTTGTTGAAGAATGGAAAGGCTTCGGATACTGTCTTCTCGGTGTTACAGACATATATGTACTTCTGCATAAACATTATTTTATTTTGATTCTGTTCTTCATGAAGACACAAACATATTAATTCTAATCGTTAGATTGATTTTCTTATTCATTGTTTTAATTTGATGCGAATTCATTAATCTATTAAGAATTTAACTGAGAATCATAATCGATAACAATAATCGATCGAAATCAGTATTATGAAAACTGTTTTAATCTCAAAGAATGCTAAGTTTTTATACGCTAATATGATATGGTTATATGTTTTTACGTAGCATTTAACTCTTAAAATGGCGGGCCGAACTTTTGAAAAACACTTTAGATAAATGCAATATCTATAAATTAATATTTTTTTAATTGGGTTGTACAGTCGATACCTCTTAAGCTAGCGATTACTACAACTTTTAAGTTAACTTAGGAGTAACAAGATGCGAATTTGTCGTTGACTGAGAAATTTTTACATTTGACATAGTTCGCATATGACACGCTTATTCCGTTTTATAATTTTGTACTTCATCTGTTCTATTTATACATCATTTTTTATGGTAAGCATTGTAACACTTGAGACTTTTATAGACCTGATTAATTAAGCATAATAAACACTTTCCAATCTAGATAAAGATTTGTAAAGCCAATGATTCTACGAGCAGCCATATTATATATGAAATATATACGGCACAAATAATTTTGTTTAGACTACGAAGCAAACGCTTTATTTATTTTTTCTTACGCGAAGTACTGAAAGCAATCCATTAACGGAAGGATTTCTTAAATCATTGCTATTGTTCGAGATATACAAACAATGTCTTGTATGTATTAATTTATTGTCACTTAGTGTCAAAATGTGCTAAAATATAACAATATATAAGTGTTGGGTTATGACTTGAGAAAGCTTTATATGCATGAGACTCGGGACATTTTTTATGGTTGTGGATAATTGTATTTAATAATTTATTATTTTTATGTTGCATTTTTATTTTATTGGTTTAATAAGCATTATTTGCAACCAACGGTACTTACGATATATGTAATGATTAATATGATAATATTCATCTTTCAATTATAGTAGAATAAAAAATCTAAAGCGATTTGAATATGTGTTACAATATGGACACAAAAGATATGATTCAAATTTATAACGCAGCAACATTTCATTCGAGAATCTTTCCAGAATTAAAATGATTCATTTAATGAAAAAGACACAAGTCAAAGTTACAAATTACATATTTATCAATTACATATAAGAATAAGCCTCATAATACGATGGTGTAAAATGAACTTCATTTTACACCAGATGGTGTAAATTATTATCAATTAATCATATTTAATGAGAATTTTATCAAATATTCTGATACATATTTCAAAATAAAATTTTAACACAATTGCGGAGCATGATATTAAAATTTCAATTTGAAGGAAGAATTGTAGTATACACATTGTAATGATAGAGATGCCAAAATGATTACTCTTCAATTTTCCACTTTGTTCCAGTGGCCATCGATTTGATAGTGCAACACATAAGAGATTTCCTAAGCAATCGCGGTAAGGTAACAGTGGAACCAGAGAGTCCAATTAGTCGTCCAGAGAGGACCTGCAAGAGACCTCATTAATATTCTATTCGCATCTTCCTAATTATTCGAATAAACGTGTACGCATAGCTATTCTCACGTCATCAGCGAGAAAACCGTTCATTTTAATTTTCTTGAAACGGTCATAGCTTGACAGCGTACAGCTTTGAATGTTCTAGGAGCTTTTTGTCGTTTCAACCGGGATATAACTTAGATCGCGGTTGATTGACTACTAACCATGGCCTGCTACATTAAATGTCAAATCAGAGTTTATTTTTCTGGTCAATCTACAAATCAAAGTTAGATTTTTTAATATTTATTATAAAATATTATAATTCTTCAAAGTTTATTGTTGTGACTTGTCGTATTGTAAAATAACATATACGTATGTTCTAAACATGTTGTGATGTCGAATGATCGTAAGAGTGACTGTCAGAAACAGCGATTGTTATTTGAAATGTAGATTTAAAAGGTAGTAAACGAAAGATGGTGAATTTTTGTTTGTCTATTCAAATTCTGATATCTTTAAGACTTTTATTTACAATATGCAATTAGAAAAATCACAATGTGGAAAATACACAAATTATCTTAATATTATGCTTATAGATAACCACGATCCGTTTTATTGGTAGTAGAGTTCCAGGTTCATGCCGTCATGTATCTCGTCTAGTTATATTTGTTAAGGAAAATTTGCTTTTCCAGACATGTTTCGATTAAAAGTAAATTTATTATTATTAAATTATATAGTATTTTAAAAGGATACAATCTTGTAATTTTATGTGATCCTTGAAAATGGTGTACCATTTCTTTAGTACGATCTTCTCCCAGTGGGTGCCAGTTTGTGCAGCGATTAATTTTTTCAAGTCACCTATCGTGTCATCTGGGTTGCATTTTACTCTCACCTTTTTGCCAAGCCGGTCATTGCACGTTATTTCCAACATTTTTCAAGTCTTTTCTCAAATTGGAGGGAATTCTGTAAACCTCAAGTTTCTAAAATGGAATAAAATAAATTTTAATGGCAATAAATCAACCCGTGCTTCAAAAAAATTATACAATAATAACAAAAAATGGAGGTATACAATATACAATAGATTCGTCTTGCATGCTATTAAAATAATCGACAAGTTTAATAATTTAAAATGAGAGAAATTAAACTGCAAAGCAGTAGATACATGTTTGTTCTGAATTAAACTAAACGAACATATATGTACCATAAAACGGCTAGAAGAATCTGACTTGAAAAAAACAACATTCTCATATATGGTTATTGCAAATAGTAGAGCATATTAGAATTACTTTAAAATGAATATAAATTATTTAACTTTATTAAAAATTTAAGACAGTTTTATAAAATCTTTTACTCCATCTTTTAAATGTATGTTTATCTCCGATTAACTCACCCTGTGTATACTACTTATTCGAGTGTGTACTTCCTGACACTCGAATTTTTAATAAATTCAGTTCAATTACTCAATACGTCAAGTATTTCCTTTTTCTTCGAGGATGTTTATACTTAAAAGCACGGAAAAGTTGAACAAAATTTAATCTCCAACACCACAGAACGCACTGAACGACGGCGGCACCACGCGAGGCACTATAGGTTTGTTTGATATACACATGTAGGTTTGTTCCTCTTTATTAGTCATCATCAGTGTCATCACAAATAAAAAATTCTACATAAATTGTAAGAATTAATAATTGGACGTTGTTAATGAAATTTGTTAAGATATCTTTATACAATAATTAAACAACCAGTTTTTGATAAACCATATTGTATACATATTTACATACGTATTAAAATGAAATATACCAGTGTACACTGATTTCTATATAACTTGAACTGCTGGACAGGGTTATATTTACCCACAGAGTAACGTATATCTACCTATATATGTATGTTCATATATAATTCAATCCCTATCTATATATATATGTATGTAATGACATTTGTTTATAGGTTAGGTCCACAAATAAAAATATCATTTCATGATCGTGACCACATATGCTTTCACGCATGTACGTAATTGTAGCATTGTTTATTTATTGTTTTAATAACGAAAACAATAAAGTTAGTTGAACGAAGTAAAATTTGCATACATTGTTGAAAATTTTTTGCCAAAAAAAATTTTAAAATGGAAAGATATTTTCTACGTATGCATTACATAGGAACTCGCTATCGGTATTTTTTCGTCATACTTTATAAATTAAAATTGTTAAAATCTGTTAAATGAAATAAAAAAAAAAAGAAAACAAAAAAAAGTGAACAATTTTTTAGTTATAATGACAATTGAAACCTATAAATGGAATAAATAAGCAATACTGCAGAAAATTTTTTACTTGTTATTAATTATAGTCAATAACAGTATATATTGTTTATTTATTCTATTTATAATTTTTGTGAATGTTATTATATTCTCAAGATCTAATCATATATATACTTGATGTATATTAATTATATACACGAAAATTACTTAAACTTATCGAAGTATTTATAAAATCTTGTTATTGCTAGAGTAATTATTTGTTATATGTATATTTAAATAATTTACTTTTTATAATTTAGATTATGTATATGCCATTTCAATCATTCTAAGTAAAATTAAATTGAAAACTTATTTTTATTTTCCCGATCTTTATTTATATAACATTTTAATAATAAATCTTTTTAGAGGTGCCCAAAAACAGGTAAAAAGTAGTAATATTCTTGATATCGATTCTATTCAAGGAGCCATTGAAAGCGCATTACTGTGTATTAAGCCAAAATGTATAAATTATCCAATTGTTACATTAGCTGGAAGGTAATTTTAATTTCAAAATTTCATTTTATTACATCTATTCTGAAACATTAAAATATTTTGGTGATTATTCAATCAAGCTAAATTGGTAAAAAGAGGAAAATCTCATTTTAAAAATATATTGATTAATATTAAAACTAATTATTTTAGGACAGATTGTGGTGTTCATGCTTTGAGTACTGCTGCACATGTTGACTTGGAAAACTATTCTGGCACTCCATATTCGACAGAGAATTTAATTACTTTTCTAAATCGATACTTACATCGATGTGGTCACGAAATTAGGTACAAAATTCTTGTAGTATAACTTTCTTTTACTACTTTTCTTAATTTATTTCTTTTTCTGTAGAATATTATCTTGCTCTCGTGTGACGAATGACTTTCATGCACGACATTCTGCAAAATCCAGGAGTTATATCTATCGATTCATTACTCCTAAACAATTCGGCTTCCAACAAATTCCATTAGCTGAAGCAAATCGAAGTTTTCACTGTCGGTGTGTAATTTTTACATATTCTAAAATTGATGTTGCTCATATATATAAAAAAGAATGTTTATAAAATATTGGTAACAATAGTAGTTCTATTCTGTATCTCTGTGATACAGAAAGATACTAAACTCTTAGCTACTCGTACAAAGTCTTATTGCAAAGTATTGAAAGTATAAATAAGTACTGAGTATTTTAAAAGGAAGGTAATAAAGTATATAAATGGGTTGTTTTTTAAAGTATTATAAAATCGAAAATAAAAACTAAAAATGTAATATTTCGATTTAGATTTCCAAAACTTGATATTGATAGGATTAAAGAAGCTACTAAATTATTTCTTGGAAAAAGAGATTTTATGACTTTTTGTTCAGAAACTCGCCACAAATATTACAATAATAATTATGTCAGCTATGTTCGAGTTCTTGATTATTTGAGATTAGAAGAGGCTCAACCTTTGATGTCATTTGATCCAAATTCGAACCACTTTCAATACTGGCATATCACTGTGAAGTCAAGAGGTTTCTTATACAATCAGGTATTGAAATGAATTGAAAAGTTTATTGAATTTTGAAATAATTGCATATATATATACCATTTTTGTTTAGAAATGCGTGCAATGTACAGCATTGTTACAATAGAGCCATAATTTTTGAAATAAACATTGAAATATTTATAAAATTAGAGTTTCTATTTAGAGAACTTATTATATGCTAAAACTTAGGTATATGTATATTCAATATTTTTAAAGAAAATATTAAATATTAGTGCTACTTCTAGTACTTTAAGTAAAATGCGCTTTCACAGGTTCGTCGAATAGTTGGAGCGCTGTTAAATTGTGGTGCAGGCCGTTTATCAGAAAAACAGATAATGACAATGTTGCAAGTTCCAAATCATAAAAACTGGAATCCTGCTACTGCAGTAGCTCCTCCTTACGGTCTTTATCTTACAAACGTAGAATATGATCCTGAATTTATGGAAAAGGTTACTATAGTAGATCCTCCGTCAATCGAAGCTTCGGTAGATTGATAGTGAAATCAATATAACATAATGGACCTTCGCAGTCTATTAATAAAACAGAAAACTCAATTAAAAAGCTGCAACACAATACTAAAGAACGCAAATGGTACGAAATTCGAAATACGCAATGGCCAAGTAATAGAGCTTGGTAATGATGTGCCATTCGTCATTGACACAAAACCAGATTTACAAGTGGCGGAAGTAATACCTAACTTATTTTTGGGAGGTCAAGATCCAACTGCCAATCTCGAAGTTTTACGCCAATATAATATTCGTTATGTGTTAAGTATCGGCGTTAAACCAATGGTCCAATTTGAAGGCATTATTTACAACTTTATCAACCTATTAGATTTGCCAGAAAGTGATATTACAAAACCATTGGAATCATGTGTTAAAATAATTCGGGAACATTTGTGCGAAAATATATTTGTGCACTGTAATGCTGGAGTTTCACGATCAGCGACTGTAGCGATTGCTTATTTAATGTTGGAGAATAAATACTCTTATGACGCAGCTTTTGAAAAAGTTAAAAAAGTAAGACAGTGCATTAAACCAAATGATGGGTTTGTTCGACAATTAAAACTAATGGTAGTTTAAATCTGAAAAAATAATATGTGAGAAATAACGAATATTTACAGAACTGTATTGATTCTGTATAAGATAATTTTTACAGATTATTTTATAATGTACACATATTTGGATTCATTTATTTATTTTATTTTATTTTATTAACAGGCCTGATGCCCTTTTAACAATGTACAATAAAAAAAGAATTTTTCGCTGGTTGACGCATTATACACAAAAGTAGAAAAAGCATTTTTTAATACAATGAATTATTTAGTGATATTGATAGATTAGCTGTTTTATTTGATATGTCGCATTCGCTTGGTTTAAAGAAAAATAATTTATATTAATTGATAATCTGGATAATCGAGTTGAAGGAGAGTGCAGTCCTAAATTCGTCAAATATGCTGAGCTGTGAAAGTGGGAAACGGTTCTAAAATTATATGTGAATTGAATTAATGAAGGACTAAAATCTTTTAATATTTGTTGGTATATATTGTTCGCGACTTGATTGACATATTTCTTGTAACATTGCTTCGAACGATTTTTACACTGCTTAAGTAGATTACAGAAAATAGAGTAATTTACTGGGTAGTGTGATAACGGTTGAGATTTTAATTGTTTGTGACAAATTTTCTATTTCTTTAACACGTCAATCAATTCTTTAGTAAACCATTTAGGATATACGTTGAGTTATTTTGTAGTAATCTGCGGAACATAATGTATATTAATCGCTGATGCAGTATGTATATGGAATATAAACTTTACTAGTTCTAATTGAGCTGATTTAGAGGTGGTTAACGGACTCTCCATTTTTGTCAATTCCTCCACAGTTGATAATGGCAAAGGAGGTAACAATCTTTCTTGGCTGCTTTTCTCATTGCTCGAGGTGGATTCAGCGTATTTTCTTTTTCAGTATAATTGCAGCATCTGTTTCTGACTTTGCTGCCAATTGCAATAATTTATTTGTCGCAGGTACACACACATGGATCTTTAATTTGTCGATTTAATTTTCCTACTTTTATAAACTCATTTTTTATTATTCGGCGCATGTGTCGTTTGCTAATTATGAAACGTTTATCAATTAATTTTCTTGAAATATGACTTGGCATTGTAATTACAAAATATCTTATTAGTTATAAATATGTCACTGTTATATAAATTTTAATATTGACAAAATTTATTTCATTAAAATAAGGAAATCTAATATTTTAACACGTCGCACGCGCTACATAAAATGATGAATAAAATTATAGACATTAATGTAACCTATTTTACTATGTATGTACATGCATTCTACGTAAAATATAGTAAAAATTATATAATATTTATGTGCCTGAGGCATTTCACTCTGCACTTCAACTGTTTCCGTCATTCTTTTATTAATTTTTTTTTTTCAGAAATTTATTAAACTGCTTTCTCGGGGGAATTACCGAATATAAGGCCGGAATTAGGTTGGGTTTACATATGGAACGCTTTCACATGTGTTTCTGTTCGGAAAATCGGAATACAGAACCGCGCCATTTTTGGATCTGGACTGGAATCACGTTCTACGTTCAGATATCTTCGAAAACATATATATAGCATATTCATTAATCTGCACCGTCCCGGTGCAGTGCACATGTTCACTGATCTCTGACCCGGGCCTCGGGTATGAGGTATCCGAGACTAACCAATAAATGCACTGCACCGGGACGGTGCAATTGATGAATATGCTAATAGAACAACGGCAGTTTCAGGGACATTGTCGTTAATTTCTTGGCAGTTTCGGGGACTTATTGCGAATTTTTTTTTTCCCGTAGTCGCCACGCGAAACGGTTAGGTTTGTGTTTATCGGAAGGGTTATGCGATATATACTGGGCCTAAAAACTCCCCGAAAACGGTATGTATACAAATTTATATACATATATATATTTATTTATTTATTAACCTTTAGACTGCCGGAAAATCAATATTTTGACGCACTCCCTGATCGACACTTTGTGTATGATCAATCGTTGATATAAGATACCTTATATACCAGTTTTCTGAGGGCGATATGCTCTTTCAAATCCCGGCAGTCTAAAGTCTAAAGGTTAATAAACGGACTATATAACGGACTATATATACAAGAATGATAAATACAATATATACAAACAATACATATAGCATTAATGTTGTGAAGACGTTTCTTTTTGTTACATGTTTCATTCATCATTTGAAACGCTTAAGTTTATAAAATAACAGCCAAATTTTAATATTCATAGTATGTTTTGCGACTGTTGCCGATAAAACGTGTAGGTAAATACGTTTCCTTAATGATAAATTAAACACGTTCCACAAACGTTGCTGTATACGTGTAACGTTTCCTTCCTATTGTGAAATGTGTCATTTCAAACGTATAAATAACTGCAAAATTATAACGTATTTTGCGAAACGTTTTTAAAACTACCAATAAACATCTAGTCTAAGCGTTTCGGAATGGCAGTATTACTGCCAATATGCAATGTTGCATGGATGTTGTATGTTTATAGTGGGTTGATGATATGTCCTTGGCGCATGTGACTAGGATATATATATCGTATATCCGAAACTTGTCCCGCGTGGTTATCTATGACATGTCCCGGACGTCCTGGATCTGAAATGTACATGCCTTTTACGCCATTGATGTCTTGGACCTTTAATGTACTTCCTTTCGATTCATTTCTGATGGACCTCACTGCGTGTTGTGTGGGTGGACTTATAACCACCGTTGGTTTTCCCGGTGATTTAATAAATTTATATTTTTCCTCTTCTTTTAAGATCTTTACTGACCTAATCACTGGTTTTGCTGCTTTTGGAATAGATGCGGGTATCAATCTTCTCTTTTGCACGTGGACGTCCGAAGTGAGTGGAATGATTGCTACTCTTTTATACATAACCCCCTCATATTTAATGTATACGTCAGTCTTACAATTCACCTTTTCACTCATTGGAGAGTTTCTTGTCCGATATTTTTCAATAAGAAAACGTGCTCGATGTCGTCCGATAATGCAGATAGGTTAGACCGGTATAATGAGACTAAAACTAGACTCGTCCTCACCACTGATATAGTCGAGCCAAACAGTGCGTAGACTTTCGATTTTCGTCAGAGCTCGCCGCCTATGTACCCCCACTCTCCGACTGCTCCCTCCTCGACAACGTAGGCACGCGCAGGCTGGCGTTCCCTCGCTTTGCTGATTCAACCGAAAACAATGCTGGCGGCGTGGCGGCAGTGTTGCCAGATTGGGCTATAAATCGCCAATTGGGCTATTTTTTATGATGATCGGCTACTGAAATTGTGACTGCGGCTACCAGGAGCCGATTGGGCGATTTTCATTTTGCCTTGCTACGAAATTTGATTTTCAAAACCAAGCCGAATTTGTCTATATATATACATAGGCCTAAGCACAACGACGAATCGAACGCGAACTGGAACTCGAAGGAAATTTCGTCTCCTTTTATTTCAACAAGATGGACAAGGACGAAGCGGCCTTCGAGTTCGA